>VXCM01007412.1:0-15330 GCA_014773175.1 Lucifuga dentata | reverse complement strand
ATGATAATGCCTGTCTCCTTGCCTGCTGTTCCACCCAGGAGCCTAAACTACTAATGGCCCCCTAATGTATAAATACCATTCTGTAGGCATTAGTCACACTTTCTCTGTTTCTCCATCATGTGTGCACGTACGCGCACACATACACACACACTGAGAGAGAGAGAGAGAGAGAGAGAGAGAGAGAGAGGTTTATAAGGCATTAGTCACAGTGGCGGTGCTGGATTGCAGATGAGGGCCAAGGCCAGGGGCTGAGCGTCTAAATTCTGCTGCACAAACAATGCATGTCAGAGAGGCTGATAGAGGAATTCTTTAGGGATGGAAGATGATGTTTAGGGAACAAAGAGAGGGCAGTGGGACCGTGCCGGGGAGCGCTGAGGATAGAGATGTGTGTAGAAACGCAGGTTGATATGCGAGTGTGACTTTGTGTGTGAGAGAGAGAGAAAGTCACACCAATGAAATACAAGTTGAATAAACTGTGATGAGCAAACGGAGCGATAACGTCTTTATAATGTACAGAAAACATGTTTGCGTTGTATGCAAATCTGGGGGGGGAGGGGCTTATTAATTGACTGCAAAATATCTTCATTCTTACACGAGACATGCAAATTGCCATCTAGGTGCATTTTGCAAATATCATGGAGATCATTAATACCTATTTAAAACATTTATCACATTAACGTAAAGACTGCAGGTCATTAATCATTAATCTTCTTTACAAACTTATATATAATTGAATACAATACGATACAACTTTATTTATCCCTCAAGGGAGCGATTCCAACAGCAGCTCATCCAGACCACAGCAACACCTCACACACGCAAAAAAAGAAAAAAAGTCAGTCTGAGACAAGAGACAAGTATAACCATCAAAATGTGCAAAGATCAAATCATGTATTTGTACGTATTTTTCATACAGGCGTGTGTTATTAGTGTCACCTCACACCAACTTTTGACATTTTTCCCACATTTTAAGGAACCAAACGCTTCAAAGCTTCATCATCACTGGTCTCTCTGTCGCATATATGATCAGTCATGTCTATGTACAGCTCTTTACACAGCTAAACAGCTGCAGAAATGGAACAGCAGGACCTTTGGAAATGACATGGACCATTTTGGAGGGAAATCAAATTATTATGTCTGCAATGCTTGTTACCCTGCATCCTTAGTATAAGGTACCTTAGTCCTTAGGTGTCCCTAACTATTTCCATAAGTAGACTAATCAGGTGTCCCTGATTAGTCTACTTATGGAAATAGTGTAGAATTCTAACCATATGGACGAAGCTAGGTGGAGGTTATTCATCTCACTGTTCACCGTCTACATCAGGGTTCCCCAACTAGTTTTCCCCACGGGCCAAATTATGTCAAGCATGCCAAGCCAAAGGCAACTATGGGCGCTGGGCCCAGCACTTCCATTGTAGTGTTTATGATGTTTTATAATCACCATTTCTTAATAAAATGAAGATATATGAATATGTTCAGAAAGCTTAGCTTCTCCCGAACAAAATGAGCACAAGCGTGACATTTTATGATCGCATGATCCTGAGATAAATGTAACTAAAGCACAAGATAGCCTCCGAGCTAAAACCTAGCTTCATCGATTCCTGATGATGGAACTTCTGAGGGCGGTCTAAATTTTAAAATTCCTCTCTGTGATTGGATAGTAGACTAGCAGAGGATTTGATTGATGGTCAGTGGTCCTATCAGCTTTNTCTCTGTGATTGGATAGTAGACTAGCAGAGGATTTGATTGATGGTCAGTGGTCCTATCAGCTTTTACGTAGCCATGGCAACAGGTATGCGTTTCCCGTGCATAATATATGCGTAATATTCCACTGACAGACCGGAGACTGTTTGCTCATCCCTATGTAGCGTTCACGATGTTTTATAATCACCATTTCTCAATACCATTGAGCTATATGAATATCTATGGAAAGCTTAGATATTCTCCCAAATAAAATGAGCTCAAGCGTGACATTTTATGACCATGCATTCTAGAGATAAGTGTGACTAAATTACAAGATTTTTTTTTTTTTGTTTTTTTGAGAAGTCATCTGAGGGCCTGATAGATAGGACCCGTGGGCCACATTTGGCCTGCGGGCCGCCAGTTGGGGATCCCTGGTCTACATCCTAAAGTCTTTCCTATTTCACCTATTAGAATGTGGCCTGCTGTTAAATGCAACATTTAGAAACTTTAGTTAATGACAGCTACCTCCTTGTTGATTGTGATATTAATTTTACTTTTGTTGCTAAGGAAATGTTATTTTCATTGAGTCCAAGTTACCTTTAAGAGAAATACATTATTGAACCTGACCTAGACATACACTTCCTGTTTATTTTACATCATTGAGGAGAGGCTGTTTAAACCTTTAAAATGACAAATTCTAAATAAATACACTTCTAAATTCGATTACTTTACAGTTTATAGTCTTTATTTAGCAAATGCAAAAGTGTACAGCAATCAATGAATAATATGACGATAGAAATGTAAAGCGTGAAAAACTTTCACCATAATCCTGATCCTGCACATAATTGTGTCTGTTAATAACAGAAAAGCCACAAAACAGACTTACGGTTCAAAAAAGAGTAAATAATGAATGATAATGAAAATGAAAATAATGAGGCCGCTGCACGCTGATCAGATCCATCAGCACTCCATCCTTTTCTATACGGATGATAGTTTCTAGAATTTCCACTATCACCATGTTTTTTTGACCATATATGTAGGGGCTTCAGCAATAATCAAACACAGGCAACATGATGAACCTGAGACGACACAAACTCCCAGACTCAAACATCATCAGCGTTTTCTCTGGCAGGAAGCTGTCGTCCCAAAGCTTCACAGACACGAACACGCAGAAAATCCTGGGTGGAGGGCATCGATCAGAGCTGTGAACACAGGATGTGTGAGCATCTGCAGAGCTTTCGCAGCGTTTTACAGCACAACACTTCACACCTTCACTGTCCTGCTGCAGAGGCACAACAGATACCTTTTCTTCATCAAAAACTGTGTGTGTGTGTGCGTTAAAATAACACTGTTTCTCCAAAGTGACTGGAAACTCTAACGAGCTTGTGGCATTTTGAAGGGGGATTCCATGTGAAAAGACCTCAGCAGGGCTTTCCTCGACTATTCCTCCACCCACACACGCCCACACACACACACACTAATATACAGTGACATGCACACATGCGGAGCGGGTGAGGTATGCTAATTTCTACTTTTCTTGAACACAGATAAAAGGTCAGCAGGACGTTTTGATTCGTTGTGTTATTAAGACATCAAGTAGCTGGATACATAAACGTAGTGAAAATGGGCGTGGGCGGTGGGCGGAGCTTCACTGTGCCTCACCTTTCACCTTCAGAGGAGCCTGAATGAAAGCCACACACCGCTGTTCTCAGCTCAAACTCCTCTGCTAAGGTCTCGGTTTGTACGTTAAAAAGCAGATTTTCCGTTTTTTCTTCATTAATCCCTCTTTCTTCTCGTTCATACTCCACACCATATGTCTGTGCTTGGTCAGCCTGTCTCCAGCTGATGCGTTGTAATGTTTAATATGTTTGCAGGATTTCTGGGCAGAGGCAGCATGAGGCATATTTTCCACTGATTTAAAGACTTGTGTTTGCTAAGCAGAGAGGACACAGGCTGGAAACTCAACCAGGAGTCCTAGCAGCAACACAGAAAGACCTCTGCAACTTGATTTCACAATATAGCAAAAGCAGCGTGTGTGGAAACAAAGAAGGTGGTAGAACATCACGCTGTGAGCCTGCAGGGCGATGAGAGCATAGCAGTCTGACGTGTTTTATTCTCAAAAATAAAGACAAACGTGACAAACCGACCAGGATAAAGACACAAATACATCTGTACAGCTGAGATGAAACTGAACAAGCATAAGCATCCTCATTATGTTGATGATGATGATGATGATGATGATGATGATGATGATGATGAAGCTAAATCTGACTGCAAATAGGAGCAAGGGTCTGTTTTTTGGGTCTATATCTGCCTTTTATTAGATTTATTAAGATTTGAAGCTTTTGGATTTAAAGGACCATACCATCTATGTTGCATGTTTGAGCCTAATATATTCAATTTTCATACATGTTACGTTACTGACAATCATTTCCCTACGTTACGTGTATGAACATTGAATATATTAGGCTCAAACATGCAAAATGGTGGTATGGTCCTTTAACCTGCCAGTGGAGGACATTTTACTCTGCTGTTTTTTCTTTCTGTTTTGCACGACCAAAGATTCTGCAGACTCCACTGATCGCTGCCTGAGCTCCTTCTGCTTCACTACACAGACAGCCTGACACAAAAATTAAAACAGCATTTTACCTTAAATAATTAAACTTTAAAAAAAAAAAAAAAAAAGAATTTAACACGTTTTTCACTGAGAAAACAAATGAAACATTTAAAGTTGGGTAAGCTGTAAATATGTATGACATCAGCACCTGTTGGTGCAGCATGAGCCTCCACTGCATTACACTGTTTCACTGCAGGAGAACGACAACAGCCTCCTCAGTCTTCTGCTGTCTTTGAACACACACACACACACACACACACAAGGCACTGACAGGCCTTTCTCCCTGCTCGCAGNTTTGAACACACACACACACACACACACACAAGGCACTGACAGGCCTTTCTCCCTGCTCGCAGACCTTTCCCTACAGGGAGTTTTATCTTTAAACAATGCACAAAGACTTTTTTTTAAATGCATTTATACATTTGGGACCAGCGCTGACTTTACTTGGCTTTGCTTTGAAACGCCATAGTGCTGCAAACATTACAGAAAGCATAACGCCCATACTTTCTGCTCCTCTGCATGTAGAACTGTTGACTTGCTTCTCACTGCGGTCCTCTCTGTCTACTGTGTTTTATTGGTGTTGGCCTGTAGTGTGAAGTGCTAGCAGAGGGCTGGGTCACCGTCGCTGGCGTTTTGAGGCCTCTGTTCTCTCGGGCCTCTCCTTTCCCAGCTCCTCTCCCCTGAAGCCCTGTGGGTGTGTTTAGAGCCAGCCCAGCAGGCCTCCTCCATCACAAAGCCCTCTTCTTCCACAGTCCAAGACTGCCAGCTGGTGAGAGAGGCTAGCCTAAGTGTGTATTTGTGTCTGTGCATTTGTGCGCTTGAGAGAAACAGAAAATGTAAAGAACTTTATCTCCTCCCTCCTGCAACACTGGCATAGCAACAGATGAAGAGAATGAGGAAGGCAAAGAGAGATACAGAATCTTGCTCTTACGTGGAATAAATCAAAACTAGATTAGATCATTAGACCCAGCATTGCAGGTTTAGATCTCTGCAGGAGGCAAGCAGGGCTGATAAAGCTCACCGAAGACCATAAAACCCACAGAGAGAAGGAAGTGCTGCCTTTGGTTTGCAGGAATCTAAATTAACCGTGCTTTATGTGAGCGTCTTGCTGTGGTAAAGAAGCAGCTGAAGCGTCTGAACTGCATCACCTTTCTGGAGGAGTGGGCATATCAACCATTCTCATGGGAACTTTCAGTCAGCGATGTAGGTGCAGTTGAGGCACCCACTGTGAAAGCCGTCATGGGCTCCAAGCAGAAGAACAGAAATAAGACAAAAGACATGAGAGTGTGGAAATGGAGGGTACCGTTTTTTAAATTGTCTTATTTCTTGAGCCTGGATGACGAGCCTCACGCCGTGCGGCCTGAGCTGGATTCTAGAGAGGACAGAATGACGAGTGGTTGATGAGCATCACCCTGTGAGCCAATCAAATAAAGCCGTGGCTGTTAAAAGGGATGCCTCTGCCCACTTCCTTCCTCTCAGCAGCCAGGTTTAAGAAGAAAAGCATCTGAATGCTCATCATACACGCCTGTGGTTATTCACAATAAGAGTGGAATGCTGCAGAGGCTGTGGCCAGACGGACAGCAAGACACGATTTGCTGACGCTACAATCTCCAAACACAAAGCTGCAGAACAGCTGCTGATGTGCCATGAAGACTCAGAGGACACGGCAGTCCTCTGGCCTGTCCCCAGACTCTGCTGCTGCATGTTTTCAGCTGCCTGCTTTCTGCACAGTTACAACAGTCGGAATGATTTTAATGAATTTCATGTTTAAAAAAATAAATAAATAAATAAATAACAAACATAACAGAAATATAAGTGGTGCTTTATTAAATCAACAACATCCAGATTCATCTCAAGGAAACATTTATGTACAGTCCCACTTTCTGATGTTCTGCTGTCACCTTTAATCTATTGACATCAAAATAATTCTTCTATTATTAAAAAATACTGAGGTGTTTCATATTTCATCAAATGTTGAGTATGTACACATTGTTTCCATCTATTTACTAACAGATTTTTACTTTTCAACTAATAGATATGAGCCTTTTGACTGTTAAAATACACATACTGTATTCATGCTCCATGTTGTTGTACAATCATCATAAAGACAGCAGACACAAAAGAAACTATATTAAATTTGTTATTTTCTAATAAGATTTTTTAACTAACCCCACATTTCTACTTGTGCATCTAACCAGCCTGACTGGCAGGATGAGCACAGAAAGGAGAAGGGCAGCACTGGGATTTGAACCTAGATAATAATAATAATAATAATAATAATAATAATAATAATAATAATAATTATTATTATTATTATTATTATTATTATTATTATTATTATTATTATTATTATTGTTGTTATTATTATTAGACTAATAATATTTTGTCATGAGTATTTTTAAAATTTATCCTCATCCAGACTAAATTGCACCTTTTGATAGTCTATCTCAGGATAAATATACCTGATTTTTTTCCCACTAGATAGGTGTACCACATTTGAAGAAATTGACAGTATAGACAGTGTTACGTTAGGGAATCCTTGTTTAATTCCTGATCTGCCTCTGGATCAGCTCAACAAAAGTGATGAGTCTTTCTCACATGCCCAGCACCTCCACCAAGTTTTCTAAATCAGGTGCAGCACTTTCGGAGTAACGCAGCTAACAAACAAATCAATGCATGCAGCAAACATAACAATTTGTTCTGTTATTCAAATATCATCCTGCTCCTTTGTGATCGTAGCATTTGGTACGTGTCTGGAATATTACAGGATGGACACATCAGCCAGTTATACTGTGAATCAACGCTGAATTTTTGACTTCTGTCTTTCTCACATGCTTTACCCAAATAATCTATTCCTAATCCTCCATTAATCTATTCAAAATCCGTATTTAAAATTGTCCCTGAACGTAACTGAGACCACTGAGCAGAAAATCATTTCTACAGACTGGTATCAGACTGGTATCGCTGTATACCAGCTTATCCAGGAAAGAGAGGGCTGAAAGATCATATTTTGAAGAAATGTCAAAAAAGGGTCAACCCTATGCACTGATTCTTGAAAAATCATAAAATTTAAATACACATATCTTGCTTTAGTGATCATATGTACCATAGTAGATTTTCTTAAAGGACTATACCAGCCATTTTGCATGTTTGAGACTAACATTTTCAATTTTCATTACACATAACTTACTTTCTCAAAGCATACTACTGGAGCGGTGAATTAAAAATGTTTTTCCTACCTTCCAGACATCCATTGGTTTCAGTTCATTCTGCTATTAAAATCAACTTGTTGATACTGTAAACGTTCTTGGGATAGGTAATCCATCATCACCAACAAGACGTGTATTCAGGTTTTTTTAGAAGTTATGTAATTTTAGTGTTTAAGCTCAATAAAAAGCGTGGAGTGAATGTATGCCTCCACCGGGGAATATAGTCCCAAAAGAAGACCTGCGTTTATGGAAAAATTTAAAGGACCGTGACTTCATAAGGCTGTGTAACTATTAGCAGGAGAAACATGGATTTTTAAGGTGGGTGTATCACTTGAATATTTGATTTTGAAAGATTAAGAGATTTTGCAAAATATCAGGTTTTATCCTTTTGGGATAATGGATAACATACATACATACACACACACACACACACACACACCCCTCCTTTCCCCCATTACTACACTACACTCAACCTATATCAAAATTGANACACACACACACACCCCTCCTTTCCCCCATTACTACACTACACTCAACCTATATCAAAATTGAATACATTAGGCTCAAACATGCAAAATGGTGGTATGGTCCTTTAAACCTTTCAATTTGTTGATTTTTTTTATGACGTTTTATGATGTTACATCTGAAATAGGAGCAAAACTCAGCAGACTACACCATCCATCTATATCATAACCAGAGGATTTGGAGCATAAATGAAGCCAGCACATTTTGGCTCCATATGGATTCGCCCTCACATGCTGCTTAAACTGGTTGTTGTGGCCGACCAGACCACAGAGCGATGGACTAGATTTATTTTCAAAGACACTCAGGCTGATCTGCGCGATTAAAGCCGACACTTAGAGGGCTGTTTCAGCAGCACGCCTCAGGCATGCAGCAACACGGTTTTATTGTTGCGGATGAAAATGAAATGAAACAAGCCACTTTAGAGCTTCGCTGACACGGCCTCAGCGGGACGAGAAGAGGCTGACTGAATGGNCAAGCCACTTTAGAGCTTCGCTGACACGGCCTCAGCGGGACGAGAAGAGGCTGACTGAATGGTGGAGGCGGTGGATAATAATAAGAAGGGTATGAATTCTGAGCACACACAGAGGAACAGTGAAATCAGGCCTCTGACTCAGGAGGCATACGGAAGCACTTCGGAGAGGATCCTGCTTGGATATGGTTTCAGTTTTCATGATTATTCGTTTGAATTTCACCTCATCAAAACTACAATCAGACCTCAAGGCACCACAGCAATCCTTGGGGTCTGTGATTTACATTTGAGGATTTATGGGAACGTGTTTGAAGATCTGCACATCAAATGCTGCGTCAGAACACTGAACTATTCTTACAGCAAAGCTCCATAAAACGGAATAACTGTAAATATAAACAAACCACATGATATATTGAGCTATGGTGAGAGAGGCGGAGCAGAATATGAACTGTTTTTCTGTGCATATATGTGTGTGTGTGTGTGTGTGTGGGGGGGGGCTGGGGGGNGGGGGGGGGCTGGGGGGTCAAGAGGTCAAGGATATTTTCAATCATAACTTCACACAGGCACATTATGATAAATGATTTTATTTCCTGTTTATATACAAAAGGATGTGGCCCTTGATCCCAAAAGCAGAAAATGTGCTACTTTAAAGGGCCATACCAGCCATTTTTCATTCAATTTTCATAGATGTAATGTCACTGACAATCATTTCCCAAAGGATAAAACTGTATTTCAGTTTTCCTGATATTTTGCAAAATCTCTTAATCTTTCAAAATTAAATATTAAAGTGATACACCCACCTTAAAAATCCATATTTCTCCTGCTAATAGTTACACAGCCTTATGAAGTCACGGTCCTTTAAATTTTTCCATAAACACAGGTCTTCTTTTGGGACTATATTCCCCGGTGGAGGCATACATTCACTCCACGCTTTTTATTGAGCTTAAACACTAAAATTACATAACTTCTAAAAAAACCTGAATACACGTCTTGTTGGTGATGATGGATTACCTATCCCAAGAACGTTTACAGTATCAACAAGTTGATTTTAATAGCAGAATGAACTGAAACCAATGGAGGTCTGGAAGGTAGGAAAAACATTTTTAATTCACCGTTATAGTGGTATGCTTTGGAAGTGATGTCAAGTAACGTTATGTGTGTGAAAATTGAATATATTAGGCTCAAACCTGCAAAATGGCCGGCATGGTCCTTTAAAGGTGAAACTGCGACATTTTCATTTGCCACTGACAATTGCTAGTAATTTTAGTTACGACACTGTGTTGCAGATTAATAATTACGTTGGCCTCAAAAAGCAAATGACTTCTGAGTTTGCTGAAAGTGAGATTCATATTAATGAAGCATCTGTAACTGCTGGGGACAGCGGTCTGTTGTGTGTCTGGAGACGTTGTTGGCCTTTCTCCTGATGTGCTGGCTAAAGACAAAACACAGTCAGGCCTGGATGGAGCTCTGTTACTTCCCTCATCCATCACTTTCTGAACACAGCTCCTACACACAATTAATGCAGAGAACACGGAGGTCAGACAGCGCTTCCTGCACCTTAACCTCAGCTGTGGAGGGGAAACCACAGATGGCCATCAAAGCAGCAACTTGCAAGGTAAAATCGTCTTATGAAGTTCCTAAACCTCCTGGAGCAACTTCTTTTCATCTCATTTCCATTCAGCCACCAATTGCACAAAACTTGATTTCTTTTACGCAGCTGAGAAATGTCTGGTCTCCTGATCAGGGGTGAGGAGCAGTTCAGAGCGTCTGTGTTCATGCTAAATCCCTTCATTTTCATTTTTCATCAATAACAAAGCTACGCAGGATTTCACCACGAACGTGTTGCACAAGCGAGCAAAGGTCAGCAGTCTGTTTGCTGTGGGAAAGAACTTACAGCATTCTTCTCGTTGTGAAGTGTGCGTGCTCATGCCTCAGGGCAGCGGCTCAGGACAAGCACGGCGTTGAGGCTCAGAATGGACGACGTGGAAGACACGTGCTGTCAGGACAGAGAGCATGTTATCATGACATGCTGCATTTTCCTTTGTGGTCCAAACACGTTTCCAACGCAAATTTAAAGAGGATTTACTCAATCTGGTGGTCAGAGATTTCATTTGACTTGAGAAAAGTGTTGGACATATGCGCACACACACACACACACATTCTCCCTCTCAGTGCTTTGTGTTACAAAGACTTCTCAGTCAATCACGTTACATGGTTTGTCAAAGCCTTTGAGCAGCTGCTGAGCTTAATGCAGATCAAACTAACATGCATTATACAACATGTATGTTCAGAAATAAAAGCTACGACAGATACCTAACAAATACAAAATGACAGAGGACAATGACAGGAAATGAGGGTAGACTCCATCTTGTCTGCCCATTAAGAGCTTCTGGTCAGCTGGTGGCTGCAGAGCGCTGTGTGCTGGTCCACTGAGCTCTAAAGACAGATAAGACCATCTGACACGGTGGAGATGGACTGTGGAGAGTTTATTGTCTGTGATGAAGCTAATAAAGTCTGGCCAAGCTGTCTGATCCCTGATCTTTGGCCCTGGTCCAGACCAGGCATACTGCTCCCATCTTCCCCCTTCTACCCTCTTCTCTGCCCCCTTCAGACTTTGACAAGAGAGCTTCCAGAAGCACTTTGATCAGCGTCTGCCTGTCATTCAGCATTAGCCACCCCAGGAGAGGGAGTCTTCTCTGAGCCCAGGACGGAGCAGAGAAGGGCCGGATCCTGAGTGGAAGGGCCCGTGGCTGCAGAACAATCAGCTCTGTGTGGTACGGCAGCGTCTGGGTGTGAGCAGACGTGCAGACGTGGTGGACGCCTCATGCCTCACCCCCAACGCTGTCACGACCCAGTCTGCACTTACAGCTCTATCTGCCTAATGAGGCTCACAGCTCTATTAAACAGGATGCTACCAGTCACACTACCAATGCTGATGATTTAATTATTAGTTCATACGTGTTTCAATGGAACCACAGCAAAACAGCGACCAGTGGTCAAAATGTACACAAATTAAATTAAACCATTAAATCGTCTTGTTTGTCGTGCCATTAGAATCACTGTGCTAATGACTTTTTGGACAGAATATTCTTCTATTCCCAGACCAAGATGAGATCAGCTTCTCCAATTCAAATCCATCATCAGTCTTTAACTCATGTCTGAGGCGTTGGATGAGGAGTGCAGGAGGAGGAGGTGTGTTTCATTTGGGCTTCAGACACAACATCTATTATTTTTCAAAACAGGACAAAGAAGTCACTAGAACAGGTTGGAGATGGCTTTTCCAGATATTCAGACTGAATGAGATGATTGTCGAGTGTAAGAGGCTAAACTACACACATCCTGACGTGAAGACCTCGTGCTCCATGACCTGCCCTGGAAGTAGCAACGCTGAAAATGCACACAGACACACGAAGCATACGCATGCACACGCACACCCTTAATACATACACATGCAGGATAACATCTGACACCGCTTCCCTGCTGCTCCCACTGTTTCAGGAGGGGAAGTCCATTCATTTCAGGAAAATGCCTCGTGAATCAGAAAGACTGAGGTTTCACTTTACATGGAGCCTGAACGTTAACAGCTTGTGTCTGCTACATCTGATACCATTCATAAATAATGTTTAGATTTTATATGCTACGGCTGTGATAAGTCAGACTGGCCCATTGATCAGACGACTATTTAGGCTGTGTGGAGCCATAACAACAGGGTAACATGAAGTTTGACATTATTTATTTTAATCATGCAGCTGTCAATAGCCTGAAACCTTAGCAGGTGACGTATTTCTCATGCATCATGCTGCTTTCCATCACCTCCTCTTAGTACACGTCGCACCAAATATATCCGTTATCACAGCCCTCTGAGCATTTCCTGCTCAGGAACCAAACTCTGAACGAAATTGAAACACAATCAATCATGGTGAACTTTCTTTGTCTCGCCACAGTCAAACATATTCCCCTGACTTTGTTCTTTGTTGCTGAGCAGAAAGGAGGCGTGCTGTTAGAAACCAGTTTCAGAAGCAGAGTGAGCCAGAGAAAACAGTCTGAAGATGCAGATGTGTAGACAATGGAAGAACGACTGAAACACATGGAGGGGTCATATTCATGTAGATGCTTATGTTTAGACATGTACGTTCAGATTAGTATTGCCCATTGGTATAACTACAGTATTCATTTAGTGTTAAAATCATGCCAGATGTATTTGAAGTTACAAATCTCAAAGGGCATCACAATACCTTAAAGGACCATACCACCCATTTTGCATGTTTGAGCCTAATATATTCAGTTTTCATACGTTACGTTACTGACAATCATTTCCCAAAGGATAAAACCGTATTTCAGCTTCCCTGATATTTTGCAAAATCTCTTCATCTTTCAAAATCAAATATTCAAGCGATACACCCAGCTTAAAAATCCATGTTTCTCCTGCTAATAGTTACACAGCCTTATGAAGTCACGGTCCTTTAAATTTTTCCATAAACACAGGTCTTCTTTTGGGACTATATTCCCCGGTGGAGGCATACATTCACTCCACGCTTTTTATTGAGCTTAAACACTAAAATTACATAACTTCTAAAAAAACCTGAATACACGTCTTGTTGGTGATGATGGATTACCTATCCCAAGAACGTTTCAAGTATCAACAAGTTGATTTTAATAGCAGAATGAACTGAAACCAATGGAGGTCTGGAAAGTAGGAAAAACATTTTTAATTCACCATTCCAGTAGTATGCTTTGGGAAATGATTGTCAGTAACGTTACATGTATGAAAATTGAATATATTAGGCTTAAACATGCAAAATGGGTGGTATGGTCCTTTAAAATAACCTTCAGAGTAGAACACTCATCACTTCATTTCACCCACAGTTGACTGCAAAATTACCATGATTTGACAAAATTCTTGTTTATAAGCTGAAATTAAACTCTTTTTTCTCCTCACTGGTTGTGATGATTACATTTACCCCAAATACTTTGACTTGCAGAACTCATATTTATTTTCTTCAGATTGTCATAATTTTTTCACAACTTTTTTATTTTTTTTGACACAATGATATTTTTATGAATTCAATTCAACCACAAATATCTGTCAAGCAGCATAACTGTGTATATATACATTTTCCCCAGAAGATCTCAAGATTGAAGCTTATGTGTTTTGTATGGAAGAGGATTAGGGCCACTTGAAAAGAAAAAGAAGAAGAATTCTGAGATTAAAGTTGGAATTTTGAGGAAAAAAAAAAGTCAGAATTCTGAGATTAAGGTCAGAATTCTGGCATTAGGTCACATGATATCATTTTGGCTGTAGTCAGACTAGATGACTTGGTAAAGCTGTATTTCAGGCTTTCTTTCAGTACCAAGCAAAGACTTGAGATTTTAGCACGCTGGGTGAAAGCTATTACAGGCGCTCTAATAACTGTTAATTACATCAACAAAGATTAGATTAACGGCTGTGATTATATTTGGCTCCGCCCTGCAGCCTACGACTCAATCGCAGTCGTGCTGATATTCAGTACAACAGCATGACCTATCAATCTCTTCCAAACGTCGTGTAAACACCATAATCAGGTTGGAATTGACATAAATCAATGCTGTATACTCCAATTAACATTATGTGAGGTGTCACACCTTTACTTAATTACAGTACAGAAGGTATTTCTACAGCATAGAAATATGACAGTCAGAGACATGGATCCCATTAGAGTTAATGAATGACCTTTATGAAATAACTCACTGATTCCAAATGGCTAAGAATTATAACAATTTTTATTCTCTTCTTTGCTGTGTTTCAGTAATTGGTCACTTACATTACCCAGCTATTCATTTCCTGCAAGCAATTGATATGAAATCACGTCACATCCAATTAGAGCCTGCAGAGAGATGGGAAGGCCTGAACCCACTGATGAGAAATAGAATCGGGAGTTATTATGCTGCTGGGAGGTTGAATTTATCAGGAAATGTCACCCTTTGCCCCTCAGTAAACGATGGAGACAGAAGCTAATTACAGCAAGGGTCATTTTGACAGAGCTATGAAAAGGCCCTGTCATCACGTTACATAGCTGCTTTCTTTTAGGACAACCCGACGTCAACTTCAACAGAGTATTGTGTTGAGTGTGATTGGGCTTATCATGTTCTGATAAACCACCCACAGGTCCATATCTCAACACACAAAGTGACTCCATCTCACTGACAGAAATATACATCCTTCATCCTCACCATGTCAACAGCCAAGTCAAAAGAAAGTGGGAGGAAGTGACAAATATCTGCTCTTTCATTTGTTTTGTTGTAGAAATACTAAAACTAATACTCAGTCCTGTCTTTCATCTGTTTTTTCTTTAAAAACCATTCCACAAATAAAGCCTTATGGTTCCTTTGAATTAAAAAGTATAAATAAAACAGTCACTCGGGCTCCATACAGAAACCAGAATAATTAAAGGATTTATCCAATCAGTTTCCTCTATCCTGACTCCGGCCCAATGGGGTTTGAGAGCAGTTTGTGGAGGTGAAGGTCACCGGCCAATGAGACGTGTTCATTAAGTACATCAACCTAGAATATTCTGCATTCCCAGCTCTGCACATGCACACACACACACACACACACACACACACAGATTCCATTTATTTTCCTTAATCACCAATCNTCTGCACATGCACACACACACACACACACACACACACACACAGATTCCATTTATTTTCCTTAATCACCAATCAGCCCTCCTGTCAAGAGGTTTGAGTTGTGCTGTGAGAAAGAAGTCAGTCAGAGCTTAAAGGACTATACCACCCATTTTGCATGTTTGAGCCTAATATATTCAGTTTTCATACATGTT
>VXCM01007411.1:8215-28215 GCA_014773175.1 Lucifuga dentata | reverse complement strand
ATGATTCCAAAAGCAACTTACATGATCTTAAAATGGACTAGCGACTGAAACAAAAGAAAAATGAACTTTTGTGCTTTTCTTTAAGCTTAAATGAATCAAAATGGTGAAAAAAAAAAAAAAAAANTAAAAAAAAAAAAAAAAAACAGCCAGAGAGAGAGAGACTGTGCAGTTTTTGCTAAATTGGGAAGTCTGTCAGATGCAATAAAATCACAGTAAAATAGTGAGACATTCAAAATGCCCAGCGAGGCTTGTTACAGGTAAAACAGTTAGGTTGAAACTCATGTTTTCTCCAGTAGGAGTCGGCGTGACGGTTCAGAACAAAACCACGTCTAAACGATGAAGAAACGGCAAGCAGTCTGCAGGGTTAAATCACACATAGCGAGTACAATCCGTGTTTTCTGTGTGTGTGCTGAGTGATGTGAACACTCTGTGTGTGTGTGTCTGCCAACAGAAGCTGAGCAGAGGAGTGAAGTCATCCCTTCTTCTCTTCACGCTCGCCCAAGCAGTCGTCTCTTCCGTCCTCATCTTCTTCCTCTTCAGAGAGAGACGAAGCTTCGCTCAGTATGACGTAAGACTTTGCACGTCTCTTTTCACTGCAGGAAGTATTTACGCCGCAGCGAGCGCTCTGCTCGTTGCTCTGCCGCGATGCCCCGCCCCCTCCGTCAGCACACGGAACACAGTGCCGACGTAGCAGCACGTGTCATCAAAACACGTCCAGAGTTCATGGATCACGCTGCCATCTTTAAAGTCCAGAAGTTTCTCTTCACAGGCCGTGAACTCACATACAACTGTTCTTTCACTGGCTGTGCATGGAAAGGTCAAAGTTGAATGTGGCTGAACTTTCCGTGGCAGAGCGTCTCCTCCAGCTCCCAATACACAATAATGGATTGTCGCCACATGCACAACTAACGGAGGCCATAGCATGTTTCATAAATACAACATGTAACATGAGTATCTGCTAATATTTGTAGAGGTGAAGGAATATGACACTGTGTAGAAAATCTTCTACACACATATGCATTTTAAGGATTACTTTAGGCGCGAGGTGGAGTTTAAAAATTACGCAACGCATCAGTGTCACACACATCACGGAGACGAGGCGGGTAGGCGCCCGTTGCAACTCGGTGAAATTATGAATTTTTTAATTATGATTTTTTTTATGCAAGTTATGGAACATTACAGTACCGAGAAAAATACTGTAAAATGTTACGTGGCGACGTTTATTTGCCCCGTCAGGTTGAAAAACTGTGTAGAATGTTTGAACATTGGGAGATTTTCTGTGGGGGGGGGGGGNGCGCTATTTTTTATTTATTATACTAAATTTTTTTTTCTTTTGAAATTTTGCGCCCTTAAGAATTTTGCGCCTGGGGCAACCGCCCCTGTGGCCCCGCCCACGCTACGCCAGTGCATGAAGCTAAAGTGTTAAATGACCTTAAACGAAGAGAATGAGCAGCACGTCTACAGACGACCTTCTGACAATGTTTAAGTAAAAATCCATCAGTCCTGTAAAAACGGTCAAATCAAAATAAAGGCCTTGTGTAAAAACTGACTTCTTCTTCTTCTTCTTTAAAAGCCGCTGATCACGTTTCGGTGTCAGCTCGTGTGTAAACCATCATTCATCCTTTTAAAAAGTCTTAAAAAACTCAACTTGACTTCTATTCTCTTTTTTTTCAGTCTCTCACTGCAAGTCCTCCAGTAACGCCCACATCTGCCACGCCCCCCGACCTGAACTGAGCCGCCACCACAGCAGGTCAGAGGTCACCTGTCATCAGGGCCACATCTTACGAAATAAAGACTTTTCTGCAGATAATGTCCTGAGTGACTCCTTAACGTGATGTAATCACGGGATATAACCGACAAAACTCATATCACAGCTTTTCTGTCATGTTATTACAATAAACACACGGAAACGTGATTTATGTGTCTGATGAACATTTTGTCCTCTTTCTGTCAGCGGAGCTAAAACGCTTTCTACAGCTTTGAGTTACAGCAAAACCAAAAGCAGCAGCAACAAACTCAGGAGCTTTTTCTTGCTCAAACCCACGTATGAGCTTATCATGCACGCACACACTCGTGACACATGGACACGCATACGCACGGACGGACGTCCATGGACATGCACGGACAGACACACGCAAGGACACACATGGACACGCACGCTAGGGGTGTAAATCTTCATCTCCATGGCGATTCAGTTTGATTATTCGATTTGATTATCATCTGAATTCAAAAATGTTTAACTTCACTGGAAACAATTTTTAGAAATATGACCATGGGAACTTAATTCTACACTTTTTTTACACTATTTTTATTTCTACACTTTTTTTTTTTTTCCTTCTTTTACTGTATAGTGTATCGGGACCATGATGCATGGTGATTTTGCACTTTAAATAAATTGATTGATTGATTGATTGATTGACTATTAATGGAGTAAAAACGGTATTTAATACTCCAAAGTAGAATTCAGAACATGAACTTTTACTATGATTCTTAAACAGGGAGAAGAAGCCAGTATGAAGAGTCAGAAATTCCAGCTGCTGAACTGTACAGAAATAAACATGAATACTTAATATTTAACAGTAGGGGTGTAAATCGTCATCTAATCGAGGATTACGATTATTTAGGAAACGAANTTAATATTTAACAGTAGGGGTGTAAATCGTCATCTAATCGAGGATTACGATTATTTAGGAAACGAATGGATGTGGCCAGCATCGTAAGTAATGAGGGCCCAATGAATGGAGCGTGTGCACGCTCACCCCGTTGCCATACCGACGGGAGAATTCACCCACTATGCAATGATCAGTGTTAATAACGACATTTTGGATGTTTCCCTGATCAAAGATCTTTTCACAGCAAATATGCTGAGAAGGTTGATGATCAAATGGAGATGAGATAACAGCATATATTCTGGTCTTTATTGTATATATTGTGCACATATTGTGTAGCCTTTCAGAAAATACTTCAAATTTGTATGATTTATTAAGTCAAAACATCACATTATAACACCGGTTTGTAGCCTTACAAAGTGATAGACTGATGTTGCAATAGATTGTGTATGTAAGCTAATGCTAGCCTACTCGATAGCTAGTTAGCTGTGCTAACAGGTACAATCAGCAACTGTGTTAAAGGACCATACCATCCATTTTGCATGTTTGAGCCTAATATATTCAATTTTCATACATGTTACGTTACTGACAGTCATTTCCCAAAGGATAAAACCGTATTTCAGTTTTCCTGATATTTTGCTAAATCTCTTAATCTTTCAAAATCAAATATTCAAGTGATACACCCACCTTAAAAATCCATGTTTCTCCTGCTAATAGTTACACAGCCTTATGAAGTCACGGTCCTTTAAATTTTTCCATAAACGCAGGTCTTCTTTTGGGACTATATTCCCCGGTGGAGGCATACATTCACTCCACGCTTTTTATTGAGCTTAAACACTAAAATTACATAACTTCTAAAAAAACCTGAATACACGTCTTGTTGGTGATGATGGATTACCTATCCCAAGAACGTTTACAGTATCAACAAGTTGATTTTAATAGTAGAATGAACTGAAACCAATGGAGGTCTGGAAGGTAGGAAAAACATTTTTAATTCACCGTTCCAGTAGTATGCTTTGGGAAATGGTTGTCAGTAACGTTACATGTATGAAAGTTGAATATATTAGGCTCAAACATGCATGATCGCCGGTATGGTTCCTTAAAATAATGTAGAATTCATATCGCTGATTTATCATAAAGTCTAATTTACTTTGTCATTCCTCAGTTTGGAAATACATTCCTCTCCTTCTACAGCCACGTCCTCAGTAATGAAGTGATTACATTTTACCATAAAAACTGCTTATGTTAAAATGAGAAAATTATCTCATTACAATGAGAAAGTTTCTCATTGTAATAAGAAACCACACTGATATTTTTTTTTATCCAGCATGGCGGCTCAGCACTTCTGTAGTTTTGTGATTTTTAAAGTGTTTTTTGATTGTAAATGTGTTTCTGAATTTGTTAAAGGATTTTTTTTTTTTTTTTTTTTTNTTTTTTTTTTTTTTTTTTTAATGTGTTTTCTGACTTGTAATGTATTTTGTACTTTGTGGATGTGTTTTGTACTGACAACTTTCTAACAGAAGAAAGAACAACACGTTTACTATAATAATCACATTTACTTTAATATAAACATCAAAGTTACATATTCATGACGTTTACAGAGATTCTCTCCCTGAAGAGCCGCGCAGTCTTTACTAAAATAAAAGTACTCACACTACAAAGGAAGAGTACATTGCAAGTAAGATTCATGTATTTAAAATTTTACTTGAGCAAAAGTAAATAAATATTTGTAGTAAAATGTACTCAGGTATTCAAACTAAAGAGATTCACTGTCAGTTCATTAATTATTCTGACATATAGCAGAAGAACAAAGTTTTGTCTTCATAACTGTCTTCTTATTGGGCTGTTTAAAGGACCATATCAGTGATTTCACATGTTTGAGCCCAATAAATACAAACCACATACATGTTACGTTACTGACAACCATTTTCCAAAACTTCATTCTTAATTATTAACTACCATATATACTGGAGTATCAGCCGACCCCCTGATGTTGTTCCATCAATTTATTAGTTTATCAAATATTACCTGTTTTTCTGGCTATTGTCATAGTATTCCTGTGATTTTCTGCAAATAAGCCACGTACCGGTAAACATATTTATTTCAGCAGCTGATTACCGTAACTGACCAATCACAGCAGAGCTTACTGGCCGCCGCAAAATGTGCTGATAAGATGTTTAGTCAGGAAATATCTCGTTCTAAGGTATGATTTAAACTATTTTCATGGGTAGTGGTAATGGTAGTATTTCCTGGAAATTTCCTTCTCTGGGATCAAATCTGAATTTCTCCTGTATAAGCCGACCCCCGATTTACTTTGTGACATTTGGTAATAAAAACTTGGCTTATACTCAAGTATATACAGTAATTAATTATACTTAAGGTTTTCCTGTTATTTTGCCAAATCTCATCTTTCTAACTCAAATGTTCAGGTGATACGCACATCTTAAAATTCAGTGTTTCACCTGCTGACATGCACATCTGAATGAAAGAGGCTCGGTTGTTTTAATTTCTTGGTAAAAGTCGTCTTCCTGTGGAATTTTATTTCCTGGAGGAGAAACATTTTCTTATGTGCAGCGCCGTGTTTGATCAGTTAAATTAATTAACTTTAACAAAACATTTAGTAGACGTTCTCTCTCTCTCTGTGATGGATTATTTATCTCAGCACCTTTCAAGTCTCTACAAGTTGCTTGTTATG
This sequence comes from Lucifuga dentata, assembly GCA_014773175.1. Classification (NCBI taxonomy): domain Eukaryota; kingdom Metazoa; phylum Chordata; class Actinopteri; order Ophidiiformes; family Bythitidae; genus Lucifuga; species Lucifuga dentata. The sequence goes on along the minus strand of VXCM01007411.1, from coordinate 22,911 downwards.
TCGTACTGGAATGAACTGAAACCAATGCCAGTCTGGAAGGCAGGAAAAACAATTGTTAAATTTACCGCTCTAGCAGTAGGTTTTGGAAAATGGCTGGCAGTAACATGTATGTGGGTTGTATTTATGTGGCTGAAACATGTAAAACCACCTGTATGCTCCTTTCTGTGACTGTTGTCTCTCATGGAGGAAAAACAGCCACAGGCTTTGTCAGCATGAGTCTGTTAAAATAAAACCTTTAAACCTATAAAATAAAACCTTAAACATAAGCTTAAAACTTTCTTGTTAGGCCCTATATACACTTAAGACTATTTTATTTTATGGATATAGTTTTATGTCTATATTTATTTATTTTATTCTCTATTTTACATTATTTTACTGTTTTTATCCATGATTTTATTAGATATAATTCCACTTTATTAAGTCTAATTCTTCTTTCTTGTACTTTTTTTTTAAACTTATTTTTTAATCTATTTGTTTTACACTTAGCTATTTAATTAATTACTCATTCATTTATATGAAGTATCAGCTTTTATTTTTAAAGTTTTTTTTTTTAGTTTTATTAATTATATTTCTATTATTCTTGTATTTGTTCCCTTTTGTCACAGTATTATGGTCTTATTCACTATTTTATTGCTGCTATTTTATTTTGGTTATTTTTTATGATATTATTTTATTTTTTCTATCATTTTATTTTATTCCTGGACTTTTCCCTTTGTTTTATTCTGTCCTTGGTGTATGTGTAAATCCCTCTGAGTTGTTCCAGAGTAAAGGTGAGTCAGACAGGTGAAGCTCGGTGTAGTTACCTGCTGTGTCCGGTAGATGGCAGACTTCTCGCTGACGCGCCGAGTTTTTTATTTATTTATTTTTTTTCCCCCACATCCTGTTAANCAGACTTCTCGCTGACGCGCCGAGTTTTTTATTTATTTATTTTTTTTCCCCCACATCCTGTTAAGAAAAGTTGTTTGGTTTCTGTTTCCTTCTTCTTGGTATCGTTTCTTCAGATTTGACACTTTCAGAATGTGTTGCGGGGCGCAGCGCGGAGCTCCGAGGCCGGCGCTGCTGCTCGCTCTCGCCGCCTCGCTCCTCTCTGTTTCGGGGCAGAAAGTGCTGGAGGAGCGCTCCGGCGCGATCCAGGAGCTCCGGACAGCGCTGGCTGAGCTGGCCGGGGAGGGGAGGACTTACCTGGGCAGGCTGGCTGGAGAGCAGACGGTGCTGTCGGTGCAGAAGGTGACAACACAGCTGAATATATTATATTATAAATATTATATGAGGCGGAAGTTGTAAAAGTTAGTATATTGTAGAAGGATGTTTGTTTGAATTAAACTAATATTATTCTGCACATTTTGCCCAAATTGCAGATTTTAGTTCCAGTTAGCAGCAAAGTACAGTATAATGGCAATGGAACATGGTTTGACATGTCAGAGGCTGACTGCTCCTCCTCCTCCTCCTCTCTTCTTCCTCCTCCTCTTCCTCCTTCTCAGGCATTTTCTCAGGTTCTGGGTGTGCTGGCAGGAAGTTTGGCTGGTGGTCTAAATGTGCTCTTACAGTACGTCACACACTTTCTGCAGGCTGCTGGAATCCAAGGTAAACATCATCAACTAGATCACAACCAGATCACTACAGATCACACACAGTGTACAGTGGTGCTCAAAGGTTTGTGAACCCCTTAGAATTTTCTCTGTTTCTGCATGAATATGACCTAAAATATGATCAGATTTTCACACAGTTCCTAAAACTAGATAAAGAGAACCTGATTAAACAAATGGGACAAAACATTATGCTTGTTCATCTANGTTCCTAAAACTAGATAAAGAGAACCTGATTAAACAAATGGGACAAAACATTATGCTTGTTCATCTATTTATTGAGGAAAATGATCCTCTGTTACATATTGTGTGTGGCAAAAGTGTGTGAACCTCTGGGCTTTTCAGTTTATTTGAAGGGAAAATAGAGTCAGGTGGACCAATCAATAGGATGACATCAGGTGTGAGTGTGTGAGGCCCTGCCTTATTAAAAGAACAGAAATCTGGGTCTTCACTATCAAAGTCTGATCTTCACACACAGGTTTGTGGAAGTGTGTTATGGCTCGAACAAAGGAGATTTCTGAGGACCTCAGAAGAAGAGTTGTTGATGCTCACCAGGCTGGAAAGGGTTAAAACCATCTGTAAAGAGTATGGACTGCACCACTCCACTGTCAGGCAGAGTGTGTATAGATGGAGGAAATTCAACACTGTTGTTACCCTCTGCAGGAGTGTCGACCATCAAAGATCACACCAAGAGTGAGGTGTGGAATAATCTGGAAGTCACAGAGAACTCCAGGTAACATCTAAGGAGCTAAAGGCCTCTCTGTCATTGGCTGATGTCCATGTTCATGAGTCCACCATCAGGAGAACGCTGAACATCAGTGGTGTGTATGGCAGCAAGGAGAAAGTCCTACGCTCCAAAAAGAACATTGCTGCCCGTCTTCAGTTTGCTAAAGACCACATGAAGAAGACAGAAGGCTACTGGAAGGATGTTCTGAGACCAAAGTAGAACTTTTTGGCTTGAATGAGAAGCGTTATGTTTGCTGAAAAGCAAACACTGAATTCCANCAAAGTAGAACTTTTTGGCTTGAATGAGAAGCGTTATGTTTGCTGAAAAGCAAACACTGAATTCCAGTATCAGAACCTTATCTCATCTGTGAAACATGGTGGTGGCAGGATCATGGTTTCCTGCTTTTCTGCCTCTGGACCATGACGGCTCGCCATCATTGATGGAAGTATGAATTCTCAACTGTACCAGTAAATTCTACAAGAAAATGTCAGGGTATCCGTCCGTGAACTGAAGCTCAAGACAAAGTGGGTCATGCAGCAAGACAACGACCCTAAACACACATGTCGTTCTACCAAAGAATGGTTAAAGCAGAAGACATGTAATGTTCTGGAATGGCCGAGTCAAAGTCTGGACCTTAATCCTATAGAAATGTTGTGGAAGGACCTGAAGCAGCAGTCCACCAACATCCTGAGGTGAAGCTGTTCTGTAAAGAAGAACGGCCTAAAATTCCTCCAAGCTGACATGCAGGACTGATCAACAGCTACCAGAAACAGTTATCGCTGCAAAAGGGGGTCAAAGGTCAAACCAGNCAGGACTGATCAACAGCTACCAGAAACAGTTATCGCTGCAAAAGGGGGTCAAAGGTCAAACCAGTTACTGAAAGTAAAGGTTCACACACTTTTGCCACACACAATATGTAGCAGAGGATCATTTTTCTCGATAAATAGATGAACAAGCATGTTTTTATCTAATTTGTTTAATCAGGTTCTCTTTATCTAGTTTTAGGAATTGTGTGAAAATCTGATCATATTTTAGGTCATATTTATGCAGAAATAGAGAAAATTCTAAAGGGTTCACAAACCTTCAAGCACCACTGTATAACAAACACACAGATCACTACAGATCACTACAGATCACAGACCTCCAGTCTTCTCGTGCTATAGAACTTGAGCGTAACAAGGACTCTCGTTAAGTTTTTGTTATCATTTAATGTAAAAATCTGCCCGTTTATTGTGCAGCGTGTTTGGGAATTTGTAGTTTGTAGTGGATCTAATGTGACCATACAACATGGGACACACGTGCAGAATGATCCCTCAGTCATCACGTGATCACTTGAATCTCCCAGCCTGCTACGAGCAACGTACTGAAGCTTTTTACTAAAACCATGCTAACATGCTAACAGGTAGCTGCTGTTGAGAGGAATTTCAGAACTTTGAGAGCTTTGAAGCCTGCAGGAGTTTGATGCATAAAAGATTCATTTTGTTGGAAGATCCCTTTAATTCATCGGAGTGTCTAAGTCTGTCTGATGAAGAACCAATCAGAGATGGTGCCTGTAGCTCCGCCTTTAAGCCGGAAAACAAAAGACAGTAAATAAATGTAATCACACCTTTTCCCTTAAATAATGCAGATTTAACGTGTTGCTGATGAGTCACAGTCATCATGTCTCACTAAACTTTTGTCCTCTGTCCTCGTGTCCAGTTGTCCTTCCTGTCAACAGAGTGACCCCAGAGGGCGTGGTCTTTGTCACCCAGTGGCTTCTCCTGGCTCTCATTGGTTACTGGCTAGTCTCCCTGGCCTTCCGATTGGTGGGCTCCGCGCTGAGGCGGGCTCTGTGGCTGCTCAAACTGGGTGTGGCGCTCAGCTGCTTTGGATTCATCCTGAGCGACCACAGCGTCGGCACGGAAACCATGGCCATCCGATTAGTCGTCCTGGTGTGCGTTTGCGTCCTGTTGGGCGTCGGGGCAACGAGGGGCGGGACTGCGGCTGATAACACCGCCCACCTGGAGGCGCAGGTGAAGATCCTGGAGAGACGAGTGAGAGAGGTAGAGAGATGGAGGAGGACGGAGGAGTGAAGGAGGGATGTGGACTGACGGAATCTTTTATGTTGTCTTTTCTACTTCCTGTCACATCTAGATGAATGGCTCTGAGATTTAGGATCCTGGTACTGTTAACGTACAAACCGTAATATTCCGCAGATACCGCAACATATGCTGTTATTCACATTACCTGATACCTTTAAAAAAAAACAATTATAAAAACCAAACACACAGATTTCAAATGTGCGCGTACACGTAATGTAATAAAAGCTCATATTACCTTCCTCAGGTGATTTTAAAAACAATCAGAAAGTATTCCTGTGTGTCACATTCCGTCCTAAACAGAACCTCTGAATGACCAATAAAACAAAAAGCTGCTTTTCGTCATTAATGCTGCTTTAAAGGAGCATACCTGTGGTTTTCCATGTTTGAGCCCAACCCACATTACATGTTATACAACCCACATTACATGTTACATCACTGTTATGTTTCCAAAACAGACTGCTGGAGCAGTAAATATTAGAATTGTCTTTCCTGCCTTCCAGAATGTTATAAAAATCAACTTGTAGAGACGTGAAACGTGCTTGAGGTAACTAATCCATCACAGCTTGAATTTTTTTGTCAAAGTTATTTAACTGATCCGACACGGATCTGAAACGACTTTTACCAAGAAATGTAAACTACTCTTCTTCCTACATTCATACATGTCAGCAGGTGAAACATTGAATTTTAAGGTGTGTGTATCACCTGAATATTTGGTTTTGAAAGATTAGGGGACTGGGAAAAATAAGAGGGAAACTAGAACAGAGTTTTATGTTTTTGAAAACGGCTGTCAAGTAAGGTAACGTGTATGCAGGTAGTATTTATTGGGCGTAAACATGGAAAATCATGGGTATGGTCCTTTAACTGTGCTGGTGAAGGTGGTTGTTGCTGCGTGGTGAAAGAAGAAGAAGAAGTGACATGGTAAATTCCTGTCTGTGTCTTTTTGTGACATTTTGCTGAACATTTAATCTTCAGTTTCTGCTGCGTTCCTGTCTCTCCACTTTCATGTTGCTGCACTGTCATCCTGCATCCACACACACACACACACACACACGCACACACGCACTGTTCTCACTCATCTATAAGACATACAAAGGAAATCTATACCTATAGACAAGAGACAATAAGACAGCACCTGTGTACATACAGGTAGTATGTGTGTATTACCTGTGTATGTGTGTACCTGTGTACATACAGGTAGTATGTGTGTACCTGTGTACATACAGGTATGTGTGTATCTGTGTATGTGTGTACCTGTGTACATACAGGTAGTATGTGTGTACCTGTGTATGTGTGTACCTGTGTACATACAGGTATGTGTGTACCTGTGTATGTGTGTACCTGTGTGCATACAGGTAGTATGTGTGTACCTGTGTATGTGTGTACCTGTGTACATACAGGTAATATGTGTGTACCTGTGTATGTGTGTACCTGTGTACATACAGGTATGTGTGTATCTGTGTATCTGTGTACATACAGGTAGTATGTGTGTACCTGTGTACATACAGGTATGTGTGTATCTGTGTATGTGTGTACCTGTGTACATACAGGTAGTATGTGTGTACCTGTGTATGTGTGTACCTGTGTACATACAGGTAGTATGTGTGTACCTGTGTACATACAGGTAATGTGTGTACCTGTGTATGTGTGTACTTGTGTACATACAGGTAGTATGTGTGTACCTGTGTATGTGTGTACCTGTGTACATACAGGTATGTGTGTATCTGTGTACCTGTGTACATACAGGTTGTATGTGTGTACCTGTGTACATACAGGTAGTATGTGTGTACCTGTGTATGTGTGTACCTGTGTACATACAGGTAGTATGTGTGTACCTGTGTATGTGTGTACCTGTGTACATACAGGTAGTATGTGTGTACCTGTGTATGTGTGTACCTGTGTACATACAGGTAGTATGTGTGTACCTGTGTATGTGTGTACCTGTGTACATACAGGTAGTATGTGTGTGCCTGTGTACATACAGGTAGTATGTGTGTACCTGTGTACATACAGGTAATATGTGTGTACCTGTGTATGTGTGTACCTGTGTTTGTGTGTACCTGTGTACATACAGGTATGTGTATCTGTGTACCTGTGTACATACAGGTATGTGTGTACCTGTGTATGTGTGTACCTGTGTGCATACAGGTAGTATGTGTGTACCTGTGTACATACAGGTAGTATGTGTGCACCTGTGTATGTGTGTACCTGTGTACATACAGGTATGTGTGTATCTGTGTACCTGTGTACATACAGGTAGTATGTGTGTAACTGTGTATGTGTGTACTTGTGTACATACAGGTATGTGTGTATCTGTGTATGAGTGTACCTGTGTACATACAGGTATGTGTGTATCTGTACATACAGGTAGTATGTGTGTACCTGTCTATATACAGGTATGTGTGTTCCTGCATGGACCTGAGAATTATCAGGCTGAGTGCACATGAAACATGACATCATGGACTGTGGGACAGAGGGTCATAAAAGTAACACGCTAATTCAGATAAAAGACGTGATTTCTCAGACAATGAGACTCAAACAGCCACTTTCAATTATTTATTATTATTCTTATTTATTAGCTCGTTAACAAAGATCAAACACGTCAAACACATGTTCATATGCTGGAAAGCTCAAAATGGAGAGCATACACGGCATCACGGCCATGTCATATGTGCACGAACACAGACGTGATTAATGTTGTCAGATGAGTCAAATGTCCGCGGTGAGACAGGAATATTTAGGAAAATATTAAAACCATCTGCTCTTTCCTGATGAACCCAGAATCAGCCGGGAAGCCGTTAAAGCTGCAGCCAAAACCGCCAGGAAGGAAACTTAGCGCCAACGTACAAATAAGCTATTACATCACAGCAGTTCTAGTTTACTCCACTCAGACCAGCTCACTACGGCAAGAACAAAAGGTCAAACCTCAAAAAACATTCAACATTGTCACTAGATGGTGAAAATGTGAACCATTCAAAGGTTTACTGTAATCTTAAAAAAAAGGCATTTCTAAAGTTTCTATTTCTAAAGGCTGGATTTGGCCCACAGGCCGCGATTTTCTGACCTGTGCAACACACACACACACACACACACACACTCCTCCACTAAACAAAAGCATGAACGTGTGCGGAATCAATTTTAACGTAATCACCTTTCTCATTAAGAGATAAAACTGCCTGATCAAATGAATGAAAACGTGACTATGTTCTTCTAAATGAGGCTATGAAGACTAAAGCTCCGCCCACTTCCACACACAAACAGGTGCATCCAGCGGTTGATATCAGTCGCCTCTGTCAGGTCATTAGCTTTAATGAACAAATCAGTCTCTCTTCATGGTGCGTTTCACTTCTTCGTTTTTGTCTCAGTGTATTTGAGGAAGACTCTCTCCACTTTCTTCTATCTTCTCTTTGTTCCTCCAAAACCTGACGGAAGAAAAAAAAAAAAAAAAAAAAAGACTTCAAACATGGCTAAACAGGGATGTTATTCACCAAACTGGACAAGTCCTTGAATGCTAATCATAAAATTAAAACAAAAATATTTTCACCTTTAATTGTTTTAAAGACATTAATTGGTTTTAATTTTCAAGTTAAAACTGAAGATGAAAATCAGATGACAAAATTATAATTAGCACTAACACTAGCTAGAGTTAGCATTACTTAAGCTAGCGTCAGCACTGCTGACGCTAGCTTAAATGAAATTACAGACAAAAACAACTTTAGCATAAAATCTGATTTTTTACAAATCTGAATTTTTGTAAAACAACAAAACAAGGATCCTTAGGAAATCTACCGTGAAGCATAAAGCATAGCTGGACCGCTAGCTATAGTGACAGAAAACGCTAACGTGAAGTGACATTAGCAAAGCAGCATCTTTTTGAGTGTTAGTGTTAGCGTTGCTAACGCTATCTTAAATGATGCAAACCTTTTGGCATAAAATCTGAGCACTTTCTAACGATCCTTAACGTAAGACGAGAAGGAGATGGCAGCCATTACCACGTGTTTCAATGTGTGTATGGTTTGTTAGCAGATGATACAACGTTTCTGCGTTATCCATCCTACAATAAACAACTAATAATCCCACTTTAAAATTCATTTTTCTTCTGATAAGCTGACAGTGTGCAGACTTGTACCTGATGCCGTGCGCGTCCCCGTGCTGAAGGAGGCGTCTGGGGGTGGGCGGGGCATGCTGTCAGAGTAATAGCTGTGGGTTGGACTCCTGCTAAACAAACACACGACCAAAAAAAAAAGCTCAAAAGTTATGAAATTAAACGAAATAAAGAGCATTTCATTCTGAAAGTCCTGCGTCACTCTGCTAACCTCTGACGACCAAACAGATATCCCAGCAGCCCTCCCGTCCCCATGCCCGTCCAAAAGCCACTTCCTGTGGCTGCTGCCCCTCGGCCTCCTGGGTACTGCTGTCCATGGCTGTAGTCGCTGTGGAAGCCGNTGTGGCTGCTGCCCCTCGGCCTCCTGGGTACTGCTGTCCATGGCTGTAGTCGCTGTGGAAGCCGTAACCTGGGTTTGCACTGGGCTGACCTGATAAAAATCAGCAGATTCCAGCTCAAACCGCTCACCGCGCTCACCCTGTGTAAGAAGCCTCACACACTGTCACACACGCTGCTGTGCCACGCCCGCCACGCTCTTACAGTTTTTGTATAACAGTGAATCACGTCACGACATCAAGAATGTTGTGACGTGTTGTTTACATGACATGAGATGACACATCACATGAGCAACAAGAAGACACTAAACCATCATGTCTGAAATGCTTCAGCTACAAGCTAACTGGCTAACAGCTAAAGATGGAAACACAACGGAGTAGTTCCTCCACCTGAAGAAGCACCTGGTGAAAAACAGGAAAAGTCACAAGTCACATGAGGAGGAGAGCCAATCAGCTGATTTGAGACGCAAAACAAACAGGAAGTGATGCTGACTCAGTCTAGCATAGCTGAGCGTTAGCTAGCTGTACTTCCCATGACAGAACAAGGTAACGGTGGAGTGAACTTAGCTTAGCGGTGACTTGTTGTGATGGAACAGTGTTAGCTTAGTGTTAGCTTAGCCACTATGCTAACTTCAGGTGAGTTCTTGTCTTGTGGTGCATTTGGACTTCAGAGCGTATTTAAGGTTAGCATCATAGAGACTAATTAGCTCTGGAGGGAAAATCATAACCTGCTAAAGATCAGATCTGATGACATCATCAGTCATTTTATTTATGTTTTATAACGACTGAAGATGAGCAGCTAAAGCTTATTTTAGCTTTTACAAGCTAAAATATTACAGGATTTAGTTATTTCTACTTTCACTGAAGGGTAAAACTCTACTGTTTCTACTTTTACACTGATTCATTTTTACTCATGTTGGTACATTTTACTTCTACAATCACCATGACAACGTTGTTCAGAGTTATATTGTTCATAACTTGAATATTGTTATCAAAAAATACCTTCAGATATTGAGATTATATATAATTATATACTACTGTATATGTATCACCCACCAGTGCTACACACTCACTTATCCTGGTGATCTGGGAATCAAACCAGCAACTTTTCAGTAAGCAGCAGCTCACATCCTTCTAACAACATGATATGCTGAAAAACACGCCCACTTCCTGTGTGCTCTACCATCCTGTCTCACCTACCTGTAAAGTCAGATTTGAATCCAGGAGGCGGGGGTCCTGCTGTGGAGTGGTGATTTCTGGGGTACCCATCCTGTCTGTCTTCCTGTCCCCACTGGGACGAGTTCCCACTCAGGAACAGCTTGTAGACGCCAAACGCAAGTAGCAGCAGCACAACCACCGTCAGCAGACTTCCTGAGGCCTCGTCAGAGGAGCGTTCAGAGCTCTGCTGCTGCTGATGATGATGATGTTTGTTTCCAGAGAAACCACTGAAGAAAGCTGAAGCAAAATCCCCAAGTCCTGAGAGATGAGACAAGAAAGTTTCTAAACACGCATGACTCCATTGCTTCCATTAAAGGCTCTTCATCTTCACCATCCCAAACCTCTGCTAATGCTAACCCTGACCACATCATTTCCATTAAAGGCTCTTCATCTTCACCATCTCAAACCTTTGCTAATGCTAACCCTAATGCTAACCCTGACCACATCACTTCCATTAAAGGCTCTTCATCTTCACTTTCCCAAAGCTCTGCTACCACTAATCCTACTGACTGCTAATGCTAACCTTAAAGCCAACCCTAACCCTATTGCTACCATTAAAGTCTCTTCATCTTCATCTTCCCAAAGCACTGCTAATGCTAACCCTGATGCTATTGCTAACCCCAACGCTAACCCTAAAGCTAAGCCTAACCCCAATGCTTCCATTAAAGGCTCTTCATCTTCACCATCTCAAAACTCTGCTAATGGTAACCCTAATGCTAACCCTGACCACATCACTTCCATTAAAGGCTCTTCATCTTCACCATCCCAAACCTCTGCTAACGCTAACCCTAATGCTAACCCTGACCACATCACTTCCATTAAAGGCTCTTCATCTTCACCATCCCAAACCTCTGCTAATGCTAACCCTACTGACTGCTAATGCTAACCCTAAAGCCAACCCTAACCCCATTGCTACCATTAAAGTCTCATCTTCATCTTCCCATGCTAACCCATGCTAATTCTAACCCTGATGCTATTGCTAACCCTAAAGCTAAGCCTAACCCCAATGCTTCCATTAAAGGCTCTTCATCTTCACCTTCCCAAAGCTCTGCCAACGCTAACCCTAATGCTAATGCTAACCCTAACGGCTCCAACAGACTATAATTTTTTTGAGCTGTGGCAGAATCTCTGGTCATCAGTAAAACGGCGATGCTGTAACGGCGCTATGAGATCCGTCTGCCGACAGCCGACTCAGGGCGACGTCTCACACAGCGTGACGTTTTGCTGAACTTTCTACTCGTCTGAAGCATCCATCTTCTTCTCACCTCCAAAGCCCTTAAAGCCTGACGGGGAACTCCTCCCATGTGACCTCCTCCTCTGCCCCTCCTCCGTCAGCTCCAGCGTGTACTCCAGCCCACAGGAGCCCTGCAGGATGTAGGCATCATCAGGGTGGCTGTAGCCTTCACAGCTCACCTCCACACGGCCAAACCTGTAGGCGGCGTCCATGTCTGTTTTACACTCCCACTGTGGACGAGACGCGGAGCAGAGACACGAGACAAATCAGCTTCTTCAGTGACGTGCACAGCTGTCTTCCTGGATTAAACAGAAACGTCTGTCCTGCCCTCCTCAACTGTACGTCCACCCCCTCACCTGCACGTCCACCCCTCCTCACCTGCACGTCCACCCCGTCCCAGCCTTTGTTCTGACACTGCACCACGTCAGGCAGGAAGTCCCGGCAGCCCGCTGATCCTCCCACACACAGCAGCTGAGGCACGGGACTGGAGCGTCTCGCCGCCGTGTAGCGACCTTTATACAGCGTCAACACCTGTACGTCCCGCAGCAGCACGCTGCCTGTAGCGAGGACAGGATGAGACATTTTAGGTCATGATTCACATGGTTCAAATTTAATATATAATGTCCACAAACTATCAGAAGCAGCTTTATGTAGAATGAAATATGGCAGCAGAGTTTAATGTAAAGCTAAAACATTTAAATTATTGATGAACAGCTAGCTAACGATGAAAACATGCTACGTTACATTGATCAGTCATATCTTCTGCTTTACGCTTTATGCTTCATGGTTTATGTTTTATGGTCGTGTGCTAGACAGAAGTAGACATTATATTAAGGAATATTTAATACCCATATCAGACTTGTGGACCCTGTATTGTATTTCTCAAAACAGAAAACAGGTTGATTTTGCTTTTTTTTTTTTTTNTTTTTTTTTTTTTTCTTGCTACAGATCACGTGATGTAATCCAGATCAGAAAGCAGCGCACCTGAACCCATGTCACCTGGATAAACGCTTTCACACGTCTATGAACACGTTTTCCAGATTCCAGGTTCAGGGACGGCAGGCTAGTCCACGTTAACGTGCTGAGGAAGACCACAGGCCGTTTACATGATCAGCTCACATTAAACACATTTATAATTCAGAACATAAGAATGTCACAGTAGAAGCATTTTACACATGAAAAATGTTTCTCTGAGTTTGAAACTGCTGCTGGAGGCAGATTTTCTCTAAATATCCTGTGATGCTGAACTTCATAATAAGGTGAATTAACATCAGGCTGGACATTCTCTGTTAAAAAAAATATCTATCTATACATACACACACACAAAGAAAAGATTTGCAACAGTTTGACCAGATATAAAGAAACAATATGACAACTTCATATAGTTTCTTTGACATGACAACCACACGACTGAGAGGAGGAAGAGGAAAAAGAGGAGGAGAGAGAGGAGGAAGAGAGGAGAGGAGGAAGAGGAGGACACAGGAGACAGGAGGAACGCTATACATCAATTTTAAAGACTTCGTGGAAACAGAAAACTTGTTTCTGTAGTTTTTGTCTTCGTTTATTTAGTTTTATTCTTGTTTGCATTCAGCCCCTATTTTAAGGTTTCCGTCTTTTAGCATTTTTACAGAATGACAATAATTAATCATAAAATAATAATGAATTAAACATGTACTTCCTGCTTCGGACTCTCGTTAAGCTCTTAATTTACAATGCTTTCAGATTATTAACTTTCATAGGATGGACGGCAGCTTTTCGGACTCTAACCAAAGAAACAGATGCATTTATCAATTATAACAATTTAAATGAGTCTGAAAAAGAAAATCCTCTTTAAATCTACTCATCATTTCAGCTGTTAAAGTTCATCTGAACTCGCTGTGAAGCGGAAAGTGCAGCCTGGTACTTGAACGCATCAGTAGATTTCTGCGAAGCGTTTAAGGCTCTAAAATGTGTTCCGGCTGTTTTTACGATATTTGTTCTATTTATTTATTTTATTTAAATAAACAGAACTGTACCGTCATTCCAGCAGCTGACGTCCTTCAGCAGCGCGAAGCTCAGCAGCACAACGGCAAACGTCTCCATTCCGTTGCTGTTTACCTGTTTACCGGAAACGTCACGGGGGAAGAAAAGGCGCACTTCCGGGTTGCGTCATCTGCGTTTATTTTCGTTAACCAATTGCGAACGTGCACGACGGACGTAACACTGCAAGCCATTTCAACATGCATTAAAGCGACAGGATTCATATTTAAGATATCCGTAATTCATTTATAAGTAGACAGAATTCTAATTGATGATATCTGTAATTCTGTTCTGACTATTAAGGATTCCCCATTGGTTTACGGAGAATCTAATTCCAGATATCTCCAATTAAATTATGACTGGTCATAATTCCAACTAAAGATATTTTTAATTCCTCACGGTTTAAGATATCTTAAATGCTTTTTTGGATATCCAAAATTAAGATATTACTAGTCAAATGTGATTGTATATTTGAAACTAGAATTATGAGTAGTCAAAACTTAAGATATATTAGTTATTAATAGTCAACATTGCTTTTAAGATATCTATAAGGGAATTACGGATATCTAGAAAAGAGCCATTTGGGACGCCATTTGAACATTAAAGGCTTGACTGACTATCTGTAATTACATTTAAGATATCTACAAATGATAATTCAAGATATCTGTAATTGCATTGACCTGACCTCCTCCCCTCAAAGGGCTATGGGATCTGTGGGTCCCCACCCCACCCCCTGAAAAGTGACCATCCTCCACTTGTGGACATGGGACAAGAGGACACTCATGTCATGTGACTTGTATCTTGATGCACCATGACAGTGATTCATATTGTTGACATCTTTCTGATCATCTTACTGGATCACTGCTGATTATATCATCCTCTAATGTTTCATGTTTTTTGTATCTTTATGAATTTACCAGTTTCCTGCCTGTGTCTCACCTGACTGTTCGAGGAGAGGGAATCTCTCTTTGAATTTCCTCTCCCAAGGTTTCTTCCTTTTTTTCCTTATACAGTGCTGTGAAAAAGTATTTGCCCCCTTACAGATTTCTTCTGTTTTTGCTTTTTTGTCACACTTACATGTTTCAGACATCAAACAAATTTTAATATCAGACAAAAATAAGCTGAGTAAATACAAAATACAGTTTTTAAATGATGATTTCATTTATTAAGGGAAAAAAGCTATCCAAACCAACCTGGCCCTATGTGAAAAAGTTATTGCCCCCCCTTGTTAAATGATGAATTAACTGTGATTAACCACATTTTTTGGAAAGCTCAGTTCAATTTCACTAGCCACGCCCAGGCCTGATTACTGCCAGACCTGCAGAATCAAGAAATCACTTAAATAGAACATGTCTGACAACATGAAGTAGGCTAAAAGATCTCAAAAAGCAACA
>VXCM01007410.1:0-11781 GCA_014773175.1 Lucifuga dentata | reverse complement strand
GAGAGAGAGAGAGAGAGAGAGAGAGAAGTCCAGAAGTGCACCAAGCCACAGGACATTGTACAGCACAGCCAAATAGTCACCATGGTAACTCAGTGAGCTGAGAGCTGTGGGTTGCTTACGTCAGACACACAAACTCACACACACACACACACACACACACACACAGAGAGAGAGAGAGAGAGAGAGAGAGAGAGAGTTTGACAATGATGGTATGTGGAACAGCTGATTTGCTAAGTTGTTTATTATTTAATTTGTTGCTTCTCTGTATTTGTATCTTATCGATGCATGTTCTCTCTCTCTCACACACACACTCTCCTCCTCTACCCCACATACACACACCACAAACACAGACACGCAAATGCTCACAATACACAAAATATGGCATCAGTGCAGACAGTATTGCCCTGGACATACATCTTTGTCTTTTCTGTGAACTTCGCAGATATACCGTAAGTCAGAGTTCACTTTGATTTTTATATTGTTCAGCAAGTCAGTATTCACACCCCCCCCCCCCCNCCATCCCCACTGTCCCACTCTCCATTTATCTTTCTCACCCTCTCATCTGCTCTCTCTCTTTCTCTCTCTTAGTGATCTGCCTTCTCTCTGCGATGTCAGCAGCTTGAAGGATGTAACTACTTATTAAAACTGACAAGATTCATTGCCATGTATAGGTGAAAGTGTGTTGGTGTGGTGTTTGTATTTGTGTATGGGGCTGCTTCTCTCTCTCTCTCTCTCTCTCTGTGTGTGTGTGTGTGTGTTGATTGTGTGTTGATGGTAGTATGGGGCTAAATGTCAGAAAAAGTAGGAGGGAAGAGAATAGAGAATCAGCGTCTATGTCAAAACAGATGGTTATTTTTGTTAAAAAAAACTATCCTTTTTATTAAAAAGGATAGGTTCTCTCTCTCTCTCTCTCTCTCTCTCTCTCATATACACACAGCCAGAGCTGTTCATTAANCTCTCTCTCTCTCTCTCTCTCTCTCTCTCTCTCTCTCTCTCTCTCTCTCATATACACACAGCCAGAGCTGTTCATTAAGAACAGGATGTTAGATGATAAGCAAAGTAAGAATGTAATTTTGTGTTGTGTGTGTATGTGCATGTGTGTGTGTGTGTGTGTGTGTGTGTGTGTGGCCCAACATGAAAGAGAACCCATTCGCTGCTATTGTAATAGATGGTGGTGTGATGATAATAATGCAGATTGATGAGGAACAAAGATGTGTTGATCAAGGAGAATTTGACAATCAGGGCGTTTAGGAGACAACAAAACCGTGATTGCATTGACACTCAGGTTATTGATTGTTAACAGTTAATCTATTGATTAACTGTTATCAGGTTATTGATTGTTAACAGTTAATCTATTGAATAACTTTTCAGTTTTTGGATTGATCATTTAATGTGTAAAATGTCATCCAGGAAAATCTGACCTTATTCCAAACAATATAAAATGCAGCATGAATGCTGCTTATTTCGTAATTCTCTGAATGTTAATCATATTTATACGAGAACAAATTGATCTTCTTGTCCAGATGACTTTATCAGAAGGAGCTGTGAGTACAGATCTTCAGGTTTACAAGTTTAACTAAGAAAAAAATTGAAAGCATCTTCTCCCCCCATCCTTCTCCTTCTTCTCATTAAGCTGCACTCTGATTGATGTATGAAATCTTTGCGTTCATTAGTTCGTGGACAGATTGTTTCTCTTTCCATCCTCCTCTTCTTTCTCCTGTCCTTTTATGTCTTTTATCTGCCGTCTTTCTCTTACAGATGGGTACGTGAGAGTAGGAGGGATGACAGATCATGAGTGATGAGGAAACAAACAAAGGGAGCGGTGAGCAAAAGGAGAAGGGATCTTGGGTTTCAAGTGGGTGTCTACGTTGGAGCGATAGGGGAAAAACATGAGTTTGCGAGATAATATGTGTTTTTCTCAAAATGTGCGTGTTGGCTTGTCTGTGATTGCGTAAGCTTGTGCTTGCATGTGCGTCAAGGACTCAAGGTGATGCAAGTTGTACACTTCATGTTGGAACATGATGTGTTATTTCAGAGAAAACAACCAGCCTTCCATCTGCCCTCGACTATCTGCATGAATATTGTGACCTCATCCCAGGAGAGCCAAAAGCTCAATCAGTAATCAGTCAAACAGTCGCAATCCTTGTTTCCATCCTTTAGTCTCATTCATTCTTAGTGTTTTAAATGACAGAATTGTAATTATATGGATCAACATTTGGGAATGGATTGGTTCTAGAACATTCATAGATTGTGGGAAGAAAGTTGATTGATATTGTCACAGATGCCATTTGTAAATGGCAAGATGGGAAAGCAGAAATGAAGAGATAGCTGGAAATGTATGAATGAAAGCACAGAAAATCACCAGTAGGGTAAAGGGGTTATATGAATATGAAAGTGCTGGAGAAATGTCATGGAAATCTGCCAAATTGATCATGAGATATCTTGTGTGGAGTTGACATTCTGGCCTGAGGGCTCAGATTTAAAATGTCCAAAATGGAAAGAGTTTGTCCCATAGGGAATGTGAACGATCTCAGCAAATTTCTTGATAAAGTACATATTGGTTTATAAAATTTTTCATGTACAAGTTGACCTTTTGGCTCTGGAGGGAAAGTCAAGCAGTCATCTAAAACAGCAGGATTTGTCCTCTGGGGGCCAAAAATATTCACTCCAGATTTTACAGAATTCCAGTCATTAGTTATTGAAATACTTTATCTTGGATTAAAGTATAATAAAAGAGGATTTTTTGACCTGATATTCAATGTCTTAAACTGGGTAATGAAACATGGTTTTAGTCTAAAAGCATGTCTGCTGCTTGGTTGGAAAGAAGAGCACAGACACTTGACCCTCCATAACATATGGTTTGAAATATTTCAAATATTTGAAGGATCAGGAGACCCAGAGACTGAGAGGCCAACATAACTAAAACATGTTAAAAGACCATACTATTTGCATGTTTGAGACCATACCATTTGCATGTTTGAACCTAATATATTCATTTTTTCATACTTGTAACATTACTGACATCATTTCCCAAAGCATGCTACTGGAATGGTGAATTTTTCTTTTTTTTTTTTTTTCCCNTGATACTTGAAATGTTCTTGGGATAGGTAATCCATTATCGTGAACAACACATATATTCAGGTTTTTTCAAAGTTACGTAATTTTAACGTTTAAGCACAATAACAAATGTGGAGTGAATGTATGTCTCCAATGGGGAATATAGTCCTAAAAGAAGACCTGCGTTTATGGAAAAATTTTAACAGTCAAGACTTCACAATTTTGCGTAACTATTAGCATGTGAAACATTGATTTTTAAGGTGGGTGCATTGCTTGAATATTTGATTTTGAAAGATTAAGAGATTTTGCAAAATATTAGGAAAGCTGAAATATGGTTTTGTTTCATCCTTTGGGAAATGATTGTCATTAATGTAACATGTATGAAAATTGAATATATTAGGCTCAAACATGCAAAATGGATGGTATGGCCCTTNGTAACATGTATGAAAATTGAATATATTAGGCTCAAACATGCAAAATGGATGGTATGGCCCTTTAATAGCCTAAATTACTTATTGTAAAATATTCACAATGAAGAAATGTAAGTAATGTAGCAAATGTAATAAAATCATAGTTCTACTAGATATTTTGTTGTGTCAGAGAGTTTACTGAGTGTGGTTTTACAGCTCAGTAATCTTCTTTCATTTTTCAAAAATGTTATTTGTATTTTTTTTCTTATCTTTATGTTATGGTTGACAGAGGTATAGCACAGTGTGAGAGGAAGGTATGAGGAGGAGTGAGCAGATTATATCCTTGTCGCCCAGATCTGTGAGTCACCAGGAGGGAGAGAGAGAGAGAGAGAGAGAGAGAGAGAGAGAGAGAGAGAATGTAGCTGTAGCTGCAGGGGGATTCTCAGGATGTTTTGTCCTTGTATTTTCTCAAAGACATTTCTGACAACATGAATAGGTTCTTTACATTCCCCATGCTGCATTTATGGTGATGTAAATATAAGCTCAGCTTTCCGGCTCCATTTTTAACCAGCTGCCTTTGTTTCTGCTGTGGAGAACACCAAGCTAGTTAGCAAACAGATTTTAATACAGCATTTACAGTCTTTTATACTGATGTGGATATTTTTTTGTAGAGCCAGATTTTTACACATGTAAGCTGAAACATGCCTTGTCCAGAACAACAGAAAAATAAATCAAAAAAAAAAAAAAAAAAAAAAAAAAATAGCTCACACAAATGAATCAGAGGGACAGGAACCAACATACACCTACAGCATGAAACCTCCATGTGTCCAAGCTAAGGTTGGTGGTGGAAATTCTCTGCTTGGTGCCTGGGTAATTCCCACTGTGAGTGATTCTCTTTGCAGTGGCTAAAGAACATTAGCAGTGTTGGTGGGCTGCACACATGTTGTGAAAAAAAAAAAAAAAAAANAAAAAAAAAAAAAAAAAGAAAAAATAGGGAGGATAAAATGTCGTTTCCAAGTGTACACTGATATGCTCTGCCTCGGTGTGCCAGGTACTATCTATCTGGGGCTGTCATGATTTCATCCTTCTCTCTTGCTCTCTCTCTCTCTCATCACCGTCACTTTCTGCCGGTCCTCCTCTTTCACAATCACCATAACACACATTAACAGTGAAGATAATGCGCGCGCACACACACACACACACACACACACACACTGANACACACATTAACAGTGAAGATAATGCGCGCGCACACACACACACACACACACACACACACTGAACCACACAGCAGCCCAGAGGAATGGCTGATGACTAAATAGCTATATTCATCATGTCTAAAAATAAACTCCACAGTCGAGAGAGATGATCAGAAATACCAGCTTGTACCACCACCGCTCTGTGTGTATTTAAGTGTATGTACATACAGCATTTATGTTTACATATTTACCTGCCTGATTGGCTAAGAGAGTATGTGTTAATTTCATTCCTACATACTGCACACACTTTTTGTAAATGAGTGTGCCTGTACATTTCATGTCTATTTCTTAAGTTCATTTAAAACTTTTGAATCAGGCTATAGTTCTGACTCCACAGGGTTTATTATTCCATGTCCGTAAATTCTGTCATAACTGTTAATGTGTTACATTGTCATTTCAGGCCTCAAGTTACCTACTGTCCTTCAGAGAGTATCATCATTTTTTTAATGTCATCCTATCAATCTTATTTTACAGGAAGAGTCACATTTTTCAAGCCATGCATATAATTTCAGAATGAAACTGAAACATCATATACTGTATCTTCTGACATGTACCTAAAATATGTGGCTCAACAGTACTTTTAAGTCTTTTATATATATATTTTTTTATATGTATATACATATCTATATATATATATATATATATATATATATATACACACACACACACACACACANTATATATATATATATATATATATATATATATACACACACACACACACACACAAGCATAGTTGCAGGGGTATAGTTGATGTTAACAACACACACACGTGCACTTGGTGTGTGACATGAGCTGCAGTTACATGGACAAATATTTCTTCAACCCAATTGAAATCATTCTGATTAGAGATTCTAATTTAACTGTTTACATGGACACTAAATAAAGTGATCCGATAAGATGTGTTTACATGCCCCAAAGCATTTCATCAGAATAGAACTTTTTTGACATGCGCAAAGTGGTTCCGCCTGCTGTAAAGCATCTAATCTGCTGGTGTTGTGCTGCAATCTGCTACCCTGCCAAGAATTGCGTCCAAACTCACGGACAATGGATCATATGTAATCCAAGACAATATGTATTCCTTTCAATAACTTTTATCAAACAGTGATTATGGCACTTCTTAGAGGCAATAACAGTAATACCTAGTGTGTCTATTAATGGCAGCAATTCAGTACTCCACTCTTATTTAATCGTTATTTCTGCCGTTGTTTCTTTCTCACTCCTGAGGAGACTGAAATGCACCAAACTCACCCTGTCACACAAAAATAACAAATAATGAAATTAAGATTTCACCCAGTAGTGCAAGTGGATTACAACCAGATCAATCTGCATTTTATTTGTTGTAAAGGTGAAAGAAACAGCAGCAGGAAATACTACGTGAGGCAGTAGTATGCTCTATCAACTGCTCCTCAAAACTTTCAGCCATTTTTCGAGTTATCACTGTACCTGACATCACATGATAAAAGTTGACATTACTGTTCCTCGATTTTTATTGGCATTGCGTCTTGCCAATGTAACGTTATTATTTGGGGACATGCACTATTGATGTTTCGAATCAATGCAGGATGCTCATAGCAGCTATCAGCTATAGCATCATATACTTGTTTAGCCATATCTGAATACTGCATGTAAATATCAACACTGGTGCCAATATGTGCAGGATTGTAAAAAGAGTTAGTGTGTAAGTAAGTGCTGCATATGAAGCCATTATGTGCATGGCCATGCATTTATGCATCTATATACACACACTACAGTCAAGCCTCCATGGCAAACAGGGTTAGTGTTCTTTATGGTATCATGCTAAACTGCTGCTTTGAAGTGTTGCTGCACTTTAAATGCAGAGTATGGGATACAAAAGTGACTTTTAAAAGAACCATACTGCAGTTTTTGATTTACTCATTTTTCTTTACATTGTCATTTTTACCATGTATCATAGTGATTGTAGAGTTTTGATGGGGTTTTTCCTACTTTCCATGCAGTATTTCATTTCTATTCTTGTCAGTGTGGTATGAAAATCAGCGTGTGTAGATTTGAAACTTGATTGAGATAGATAATCCATCACTTTTTTTTGTCAAAGTTAAATTGTTGTTGCATGAAGCTGCAGGCAAATTTGAAGAAGGGACTTCCCTACCTGGAAGCCAAAAATAATTTCCTAACTTTGGCATGCTTTGTATGCAAGAAGCTATTCAAATCCTTTTCAAAATGCCCATGGTTCTTATTGATGGTCTTTCAGGTCTCATTTTGTTACAACATACTGCAGCTTCTGAATCCAAAATCAGTCTTACATGTCAGATTCTCAGCTAGCAAATGAAATGCATAACTTTTTTTTTTTTTTAATTTCACAACAAGAAAATGGAGCCTTAAAGAAAGTCAGAAAGAAAGAAAAACTTTGGAAAATACTCAACAATGATGGGAAGTGTACAATATTAATAGTAGACAGGCTAAATACAAATACATTGGTTTATTCCTTGGTATGTTGCACTGCATGTAGTGCAACACCAATCTGTGTTGGGAGGTTTGTCCAACCCTTTGTGTAATCATGTCAGTCACAATCATGTCAGTGTTGATGTGTGCTTGTGTTTGCATTTCTGCATATCCTCAAGCTATTCTTTTATGTGTTTTCATCCTGCATTTCTAGATGAGCGACTTGGGCGGCTGTCAACAACTGTAAGGCATAAACAAGTTTAAGCAATGTCTAAAGAGGAGCACTTGCACGACTCAGATACTCACAGGGGATAAAGACTCTGTTCTCAATGCTTTGATTCGCAGACACATTTTTTTAAAAATCTTTAACTCCGCAAAAACTTAGCTCATGAGGCACAAGTGTGTGGATTCAAGTCACATGACTTATACTTGACTTAAACTCCAGTCAAAATTCTGCTAACTTCAGACATATCTTCACATAATAAAAAAAAACAAAACAAAAAAAAAAACAAAAACTTGCAACTCAACTTTTACTTTGACTCCACTGACTTGTGACTTGGACTTCAGCCTTTTGACTCAGAAAGCCTTGATATCTTCCCTAAACCAAAGATTAAAAATTAGAAATTATACAAATATTAAGTTTATATAGTCATATTTATGTGTATTTTCATGAGATATATAGTTATTTGGAAAGTAATAAACACAATTTTTAACTTGCATCTTTGTGTAAATTGACCTTAAAAACTATTACACTGACATTAAATTTGCTGTAAAGCAATTATGGCTTATTTTGGACTTGACTTGTGATATGACTTGGACTTGTCATTCTTGACATGGGGCTTGATATAGGACTTAAATTTCAAAACTTCAGACTTACTTCTGACTTGCAAAACAGACTTTGTCCCAACTCAGGTAAATATTGCTGGATGACTGTCTCAGGAGAATATCGGTGATATACATCATATTTGTGTTTTAATTATAGACAAGAAGACATTGTTATAGCAAAGGAATCACACCATTTACCCTTAGTTTCTGTTTAACATTGTCTTTTTTTAAGGGACTAATCAATTTATTAGATGGTGCATTAACATGTTTTCTTCTTTGACTGATTTAAGATTTTAAAAATATCAGCTTCTTGTCTCAGCTCAAAAGTCAAATTTATTTTAGTTACACACCAATCCATAACAGTAAAGTGCAAATAATATGTCATTACTGCCACTGGTGTTTGTTTGTTAGCAGAGTATCTCAAAACATTATGGACATATTGGCATAAAATTTGGGGGACAGATGTCAAGACAAAAAAGTGGTTCAATTTGGGAGAGGATCCAAATAATTTTTTAGCCTATAAAATCAGTGCTTATGGGATAATTTTAATGAAATTTAGCATGGTGGCTCATTTTTAACAAAAAAAAAAAAAAAAAANAAAAAAAAAAAAAAAAAAAAAGAAGAAGATCTGCTTCTTTTGGTGGATCCAGATCATACTCTGGATCACACAGGATTCAGAAGAAAGATTTGTTTGTTTGTCTGTAGAGGATTCAGGAAGAGAGTAGGTTTTTTTTATTCGCAGGTTTTATTGACCTTGGAGGAGGTATGTGCTCTCAGGATGCCTTCTTGTTAAAGTTGTGATAATATGAGACAGCTGTGACTGCTGCTACAAACTGATCTACTAAATTTGTTGTAAATCTAACTGCCTCCTATTTAAAGTTTTTGGAACAAACTTTTGAGCCACAGAATAATTGTCCAGAATCACCCTTCCAACCATCCTGAATCGCCCTCTTGTTTCCTTCATATTTCATCTTTAACTGACCGTTTAACCCTAATTAGTGTCAAGCAATGCTGCCAGAAAGTGTGAAATGTTCCCACTAGCCACAGCAATAACAATTCCACATTTGTCTCCATGGCAAGTTTCACTCAGATCATGCCAAGTCTGATCACTATGCATACTTTACTAGCATGTGCTGGGAAGTGGTAGATGCCTTCACACATTGATCATTTTAGGCCTTGTTGTTATTTATTAAAATATGACAAATTTGACCTGAACAGACATTCTTCATAATTTCTCATTGACTGAGTGGCTGGCTAAAGCTGATTTAATGTCTGACACAGCTAAAAAGTGAAGGTTAAAATATACCAAAAACACGTTTTTTTTTTTTTTTTTTTTGTTTTTTTTTGTTTTTTTTTTAAGACCTGTCAATCTGTTGTTTGAGATCCTGTGAAAAGTTGAGAAGAGGGAACTTGTGACCTTGTGCATACTCACTTCTCTAAACTAAAGGCTTCAGCTGCTCTCAGATGACCCATTACAGCTTAAAGGGTATCAGACCCTAACATGGCCTCGAGGTAAATCTCATCAAAGATTTTGAGCTCAGTCCCTCGATCTGTGATCTCAGGGATCATCAAAGTGTCATTTAGTGGAGGCTGAAGGATCTTTCTCTGGCACACGTTTTTTTTGCACTTCGTCTGTACACTTTTAATTATAGACATTAAATGAAGAGCTTGGAGTAGAGTAATTAGCCATCAAAATGTGTCCCAATAAAACCTAGGTTGAATTACTGCCCTGTGGTGACACTGTGTTATTTATTTATTTATTTATTTATTTATTTATTTATTTAACTGAGAACATCCAGGAGACAACAAAAAGAGAAATTGTGGCAAAAAGTATTAACAAAAATTAGACACCCTTGCTAGAGGAATTCTCAACCTGAGTGGGAGCTGCAGCCAATGAAAACTGTATGCTCTAATTATCCCATATGCCAGCAGCTCTGACTGCACATGACCTCCTCTGATGTCTGAAAAGAAGACATTTGGATTTTACAAAGGTTCTCTCTCATGCAGTAAGATGTGAGACTTTAAAAGTAAAGTAATGATTCATTTTCATGACTGACTCCAGCAGAAGTACTGGAACTTTGGCCATTCCTGAGCCATGTTGGTATGATTTACACCTGTAAAATAGATGCAACTAATTAAATGGTGAATGTAATGATGGGCTCATACTTTCATTCAGGCTACTTATCTGAAATTGTTTTAATAATTACTGGATGTTACTGTAGTTACTGGGCTTATTTGTCTGTACCTAATTAAACCAATAATTATGAACACCCATGATTAAGAAAATGCTAAGACAACTAATGGTCAGTAGATTATAATTGCAATCTAATTGCATAGCCCTATTAAGAGAAAATTTGTAAAAAAAATTATCTTCCCTCATTACTGTCTGTCTGGAAACATATTCATCATGCCAACTGACAATTAATTCTATTTTTGTATTACTGCTCTGTCAAGTAACTCCTTCAGTATAAGCACATAAATCCCCAGTTTGACCTAAAACTGTTTCATTTGTTCACTTATATATGCAACATACATGCATGTCCTCCCCATGTATAATGGGAACGACATGTATAAGTTCTTCAGCTGCTGTAGAAATAGACCAGTTTTATATTTGACATTAACTATTCATATGCAGCTGCAATGCAAACTGATTTGCTCACATACTCGCTTGTGTATGGTCAACATTGAGGATTAAATATTGTATCAACGATGGGACATGATGAGAACTGTAAAATTGAAACACCTTGAAACCACCTCTGATTTTGCTCAGCATTTTAAACAAAGATGGCAACAATTAAGGAGATGAGCATTTTACTTGTGCTACAAACAGCCACATTGGCAGTGGCTGTTAGTTTATTCCATCTTATCATTATTATTTTCATTGCCACCATCACTAAGCTGCTGATGTCAGTTGACAAATCTTGACATTGCTGCCCCACCAATATTTGTGGGTATTGCATCTTGTGAACATATGTTATTTTGTGAGGATATGCACAACCATTACTTTGAACAAACACAGGGTATGCATAGCAGCCGACATGCATATACAGTGCTGTGAAAAAGTATTTGCCCCCTTACAGATTTCTTGTTTTTGCTTTTTTGTCACACTTACATGTTTCAGATCATCAAACAAATTTTAATATCAGACAAAGATAACCTGAGTAAATACAAAATGCAGTTTTTAAATGATGATTTCATTTATTAAGGGAAAAAAGCTATCCAAACCAACCTGGCCCTATGTGAAAAAGTAATTGCCCCCTAAACCTAATAACTGGTTGTGCCACCCTTGGCGGCAACAACTGCAATCAAGCGTTTGCGATAACTGGCAATGAGTCTTTCACATCGCTGTGGAGTAATTTTGGCCCACTCTTCTTTGCAGAATTGTTTTAATTCAGCCACATTGGAGGGTTTGCGAGCGTGAATGGCCTGTTTAAGGTCATGCCACAGCATCTCAATCGGATTTAAGTCCGGACTTTGACTAGACTGCTCCAAAACCTTCATTTTGTTTTGTTTGAGCCATTCAGAGGTGGACTTGCTGGTGTGCTTCGGATCATTGTCCTGCTGCATAACCCAAGTGCGCTTGAGCTTAAGGTCACGAACTGATGGCCGGACATTCTCCTTCAGGATTTTCTGGTAGAGAGCAGAATTCATGGTTCCATCAATTACGGCAAGTCGTCCAGGTCCTGAAGCAGCAAAGCAGCCCCAGACCATCACGCTACCGCCACCATGTTTGACTGTCCGTATGATGTTCTTTTTCTGAAATGCTGTGTTAGTTTTACGCCAGATGTAACGGGACGCACACCTTC
>VXCM01007409.1:0-38622 GCA_014773175.1 Lucifuga dentata | reverse complement strand
GTTTTTCAAAAACCGCGCCCCAAACAATCCAGCTCTCCTCCACTGTCGCTCCCGCCGCCGGTGCTCGGGTCCTCCTCCGCATAACAGTGCTCAGCATTTGACATTTTTTCCTCTGGAGTTTCTGACATCTTTGTCTGACTTTCGATCACGTCATCACATGGGCTACCGCTATAGCGTGCTCAGCGTTAATCTAAATGCTGCTTTGAGAAAGTGGGAGGGCTGTTATGACACTGCCACCTGATTGGCTAGTTTGTTCCAGTTCTGACAAGCTATTGGTTGTTTCACCCATCGTTAACTTCCTGTATTCAGGCACTATTTTCTATCAATACGTATTGACGTTCTCATTTTTATATCGAATATTTTTTTTGTATCGCGATACGACTTTATATCGTTTGTATCGTCCAGCCCTACAACAAAGTACAATATTGGTCAGTATCGACGCAGAAAAAGCATTCGATCGCGTTAATTGGAGCTTTCTTTATCAAGTGTTAGAACGACTTGGATTCAACAACAAATCTGTGCAGTGTATTATATCAACAACCCAACGCTAGAATCAAAATAAATGGAAATTGAACTGAGAGATTTAAGTTACAAAGATAAACAAGACAGGGCTGCTGTTTATCGCCCACACTATTTGCTTTATATATAGAACCTTTGGCACAAGCAATCCGGCAGAATAAAGACATCAGAGGTGTTAAGATGAAAAATGAGGAACATAAAGTAGGGCTTTTTGCAGACGATGTCATATGTTACCTTCAACAGCCAAACAAATCATTCCCCACTCTTATGAAACTCTTAGAGACCTATGGAAGCTTTTCAGGATATAAAATAAATATCNATCATTCCCCACTCTTATGAAACTCTTAGAGACCTATGGAAGCTTTTCAGGATATAAAATAAATATCACCAAAACACAGGTATTGACAATTAATTATATACCAACCAAAGTTTTACAGAGCTCATATAAAGTCAACTGGAACATGAAATCAATAAAATATCTGGGAACTGTGATCACACAGAAGTTAAGCACATTATGTGGAGCAAATTATAATGAAATAAAATCCAACAGGATATAGAAAGGTGGTCTATGTTACCATTGGATTTCAGTTCAAAAATAGAGATCATGAAGATGAACGTATTACCAAAGCTACTTTATTTATTTCAATCCTTACCAGTGAAGATACCCCAAATATTTTTTTTGTAAAATGGAATAGGATGATATCAAGATTTATTTGGGGAGGTAGAAAACCCAGGGTTAAATGTGAAATGCTCCAACTTCCCAAAGAAGATGGGGG
Source organism: Lucifuga dentata (assembly GCA_014773175.1). Taxonomy (NCBI): domain Eukaryota; kingdom Metazoa; phylum Chordata; class Actinopteri; order Ophidiiformes; family Bythitidae; genus Lucifuga; species Lucifuga dentata. The sequence continues at coordinate 37,327 of VXCM01007409.1, read as the reverse complement.
TATGGCCCTCCCAAAAATAGAATACTATATCTCAGCGCAACTGAGATATATTTACTGCTGGTGTAATCCAAATTATAAGCAACGTGGAAAGATATGGAAAAGGAACTAAGTACAAACCCAATTCAAAACTTAATAGGGGACAGAGAACAATACAAAAAATTAAAGAATGATTTAGATCCTATCACAGATTTTACACTGAATATATGGTATGGAACAATTAGAAAATACAAACTTCAAAATGAACTGAAAGTATTAAAATGGGTAACTTATGATAGTAATTTTAAACCTGCTCAATATGACCAGGGATTTGAACAATGGACAATAAAGGGAATTACTACATGAAAAGCTCTGGAAAACAATGGGGAATTGGAGAGTTTCCAGGAAATAAAGGAAAAATTTAATCTTGGTAACCATGAATTTTTTCGATATTTACAAGCAAGTGATTATTACAATAAGAAAATTAAGAGAATCCCCTCCATGGAAGAGAATATGGTGATACAAACAATTACTAAAGCTTACCAGGGAAAGATAATGAGGCTCATATCAACATTCTACCATGGATTGTTAACAAATAATAAATACTCAGTTGCCCACATAAAGAAAAAATGGGAAAAAGAACTTAACATGGAAATATCAAATGAAGATTGGCACAATATGTGGAAGAACCACCAAACATCCACCAATTCGCAGTCATGGAGGGAATTTTCATGGAAAAATCTAATTCGTTATTTCATTACACCTAAAGTTAAAAGCAAGCTTCTGAATCAAAATTTGCCATGCTGGAGAGCATGTGGATCGNCATTACACCTAAAGTTAAAAGCAAGCTTCTGAATCAAAATTTGCCATGCTGGAGAGCATGTGGATCGATAAATGTTACTCATAGCCATATATTTTGGACATGTTCAAAAATAACTACATTCTGGGAAACGATATGCAAAGAGATCAAAACAATATTAGGATATAATGTACCTTTAAATATATCAATACTGTATTTTTGTAACTTTTCAGAGGAACATGTTCAAGCAAAAGATAAATATCTGGTTAAAATTTTAACAGTGGCTTGTAAGAAAGCTATAACAAAGAAATGGAACAAGGCTGAACCCCCAAATCTAGACCAGTGGTTACAGATTGTTGAAGAAATTTACTGGATGGAAAAACTGACACATATAATGAGGCTACAGAAAATCCAGATGGAGGAAAAATGGAAGAAATGGTTATCATACAGAAACAAAGACAGTGAGATCTGAGAGAAGATACACAAGGACACTGAAAGAGAGGACTCTGAGTTTGTAACATTTTCCCCTTATTTTGGTTGCTGTGTGTGTGTGTTCGTATACGTTGATACTTTTGTTTATTAAAAATTAATACAAATAAAGTTATAAAAAAAACACGTTCGACTACAACAATTAAAATGTCAACAAATTTAGTTTTGAGGTTTTTTTCATGCGAAAAATTAGCTGCTGCTCAGCTTCAGCGTCTCAGCAACACTTTGCTACAGGACACACTCGTTTCACACGGCCATCTTTATGCATTTCATAGCAGAAATGCACAAAATGAGATGATTTGCGTCTGTATGACAGAGGTGCAAGGACAGTCATAGTCATCATCATCATCATCATCATCATCATCATCATCATCATCATCATCAATCATTGCTATTTCCAAGTGCCAATCAAGCTGTGAACCAAACACACAGCAGGAGCAGCAGAAACCTGCATTTAATGCGGTATATATGAAAAATGAATGAAATGATTATGGTAAACATGGATGCAATGGAATATTTTTGGGAAGCAAAGATATATATAGCATGCATGTGAATAAAACACACACACACACACACGCAGCAGGTGTATGAGTCCAGAGTAAGACGGGTTCTTACTTGGAGGTAAGGCTTGGTCATTGGCAGCAGGAAAATGGTTGAGGTCATGGCTGGGTCGCAGCACAGGAGCATGGCCAGCAGGAGGGGCAGAGCCTGAGCCTACAGAGAAATACAGCATGGCTTGAATCTCCACACGGCTGGATACAACATGACAGACAATGAAACAACGGGACATCACACACGTAGGATGGGAAAACCTGAGGGAACTTCACAAATGTCAATCAGATAAGTGATGTTCTAAGGAGCTGTGATCTGAAACACAAAACCAGACTAAACACGCTGACTTTACTCTGCATCACTGTCGGCAACAATTAACCTCAGCAAGCATCAAACCACAACCGTGTCTGCTGCATTTCTCTGTGTGCAGAGCAGCAGAGGACAAAGCTGAGGAAAAAAAAAAAAAAAAAAANAAAAAAAAAAAAAAAAAAAACAAGACAGAGGAAAAAAGCAAAGAAACAAAAGTCCTGAAAATGCTGCAAAATTCATTCTGCAAAGTTCAGCCAATAAAAACACTAACAGCTCAGCCTCCACCCACTCTGACGTTTTCTCTCATCTCTCCCACTTCAGACGCTAGAAAAGCAGGTGTGAGATAAAGCACCTGAGGAAGGAATAATGACAAAAGTCAGCGTGGGTCACCTGACACTTTAGGGAGGAGAATCCACAACACCCCACACCCCACTCTGACGGTGTTTTCTCGGTACAACCATGCCGTTACACCAGTGTTTCACACCTTCAAACCTCAGCCACTCAGCTCAGAACCTTATTACGTTTTAATGTTAGTTACAGATCCATGTTGGTAAAATAATAATGTGATAATACACCTGACAGGCATGCCTCCTCACATCCTGAACACGTTTTACATCGTCTGAGCCACAATCCAACAGGAAAAGCTGCACAGTGGCGCCACCTTCTGGCTGCTTCCACGTGTTCCTTTCATATTTGTTTCAATCTGTTTTAAGATCACATGAAGTTGCTTTTGAATAGCTACAGGTTTGAAAAAGGGTCAAGTTGTAGTTTTCATTAACAGACAATACGTTGACAGTACATTTTTATTTACTAATTACATTTTTGGTTTTTGTTTCAGCTTCCTTTAACTGTCAGTAGTTTAGCATTTTAAAAAGTTCCACAGAACAGATTTTGACATGGTTTGGTGCAGCCAGCTCACACAACAGACATGTCTGCTTACGTGTGTGTGTGTGTGTGTGTGTGTGAGATATGAAAGACAAAGTCAACAAACTCAGTTGCGTATTCACACCAACGAGCAGCTTCACAGTTTCAATTGAGCTACCTTTGTCAGGGTTGTGGGAGGAAACCACAGAGCCTGGAGGAAACCCACAAATGGAGAGGAGGAACAAAAATCCACACAGACAGACTGAAGTCTTTCTGTGAGGTGACAGCCCACTCCCGCACTCAGCTTCTGTAAAAAGCCTAACTGCTGCCATTTGCCAAGGAAGTCAGATCCAACTGTGATTAGCCCTAACTAGGTTAGGACTAATCACTAGGTTAGGGCTGAATTATACAGTTATCCTTTACTTCGCCACTTCAGATTGACCTTTGAACTCTATATTAATATGTGAGTATCTTTTTTCCTCAGACTCTGCACTGAAATGGTGTTCATTTGAATTCTGTTCTGGTAAATTCCTCAGATCTCATTGAGAACCACAGCAGTAGATAGATAGAGACGTGGCGTTACACTTTTCCTCACCGATGCTGTTCCGGTCACTGGGTCCCGCCACTGCCGCCTCCCCGTGCTCTCCTCTCTTTGCCTCCTTCAGCCTCCCGGTCCTCCACTCTGCTCTTGCACCAGCTGCTTCCCGGCTTTCAGGACTGCAGATGGCATTCGGTACAGACTCAAAGGCGCTGTTCTCCTCCTCATCTTCATCTTCATCCTGGGATGAGAACACCGTGCTCCCAGAGAGCCGGTTGCTGTCCACTGAGGAGAGGCGGGTGTGGCTACAGAATCGACTCCTCCCCTCATAACCTGAGTTGCTGTAGCAGGAGGTGCTGTAACAGGAAGTGCTGTAGCAAGAGGTGCTGTAGCAGGAAGTGTCACATAATTCACATTCCATTTCTCCTGGAGGTCTGTGGGAGCTCCAACCTACTCCTCTTCCTTCTCCATGACTAGAATCACCATCCTCACTCTCCAAGCAGGATGGAGGGATCCCGTCGTCTCCTCCACCACCTCGTCTGTCACCTTCCAGGAGCTGGTTGAGCTCAGACAGACGCTCGATGGAGAGGCTGCGTGGAAGCGAGCGATGGCAGCAAGGGCCCGGACACGCTGGCACCTGCAGGAACACATCAGCAAACGTTTCAGCTCCTCAGCCTAGACTCCACCCAAGCAGCCATGTCCGTAACACAGCACTCAGACCTTTTCTGTCTGAGTGAGAGGTCTGCGTGGGCTGCACCAATCAGATCCCATGGTCTGATGACACATTGTATAATCTGAATCTGAGCAGATTCTGATTCTAAAGCTACTCTGTTACTCAGACATGTTTTTTTTATGCCAATTTCAATCTAATTATGGTATTTACATGATGTTTAACAAATAAATATATAGTATCTTGTTCTAAATGTCCTACTTAGTAACTTTGAAGAGCATCAGTTTGTTTTAAATAAAGTGGAACTTATATAACATCCATATATATTCATCAACATAATTAAACAAATCAAACTAAAAGATCGACAGATAATATTAGTGATAAAGACAGAGCTAAAGTTCTTCAACTCTGCATCACAATTGCAATTTAATTTTAAAAAGTTGGCTTATTACTGAATTTATTGTTTTAAACATTAATTCTATAAGCTTACAATCACATAACATAAAGAGCTCCTTTTTCTCTGTGTGTGAGTGTGTGAGTGTGTGTGTGTGGACATAGTTGAAGGAGCCAGGTAAGAACTGCAGGGTCTCACCTCCACCTGTATACATGTCTGTTATTCACATACTTTACGATTGGATGAGCAGTCTATAGCTTTCAAAGCTACAGACTGATAAGACAAATTCCGTTTGGAATAGGGGGAGGAGTCAGCAAGGACGAGCTGGAAAAAGCAACCCAAGCCACAGCTGTTTTTCTGCTGTTCAGCTCTTTTCACAAGCGACACTATTACCTCATCGCCTACTGTGAGTTGTAATAATCGAGGAGATTGTGATTTTATTAATCCTGTGCAAATCTGCAATTTGTAAAGTAAAAATTTCCACTGGAATTTACATTCCAAATTTTGGGAAATACAGAGTTGTGTGTGAATTTTTCCTGCATGGAGGCTTTGGTTATTCAGCAGCTTTCCTGTGCAGCTCCTCAGCTGATCATGATGGAAGCTGCAGCAGAACATTCTGAACAATTTCTGAAAACCCCTCAGCAGCATTCAAAACAAAATCTCCTAAGATGAAGAGTTGGATGACAAGATAACAGATATTTTGCAGCACTTCATATCACCCATTCGAACTCATAGCATTATGAAACTATAAAATTAGAGTGAATGACATGATCAAAGCTAAGCTTCTTCAGGAACCTCTGTGGCATTACTGATATACCTGAGAGGGAGATTGTGTTGTGTCCTCCTCCTCTTCCTCCTCCTCCTCCTCTTGCTCCTCCTCCTCCTCCCCATCTTTGGAGGTTTTAATTATTGGTGACGTGGAGGTGATGTCTTGTGAGGTGTTGATGTGCTCCTGTTCCCCCATCTCCTCCTCTTCCTCCTGGCTGGAAGCTCTGTGTTGGGCTGAGGGAAGACTGTGGAGTAGGTGGTGAATTCGGATGTAATGAGATCGTGGCGTCTCCGGCTCGCCGCACGCTGATGCGATCACTGTTTCCAGCTCTGACACTGGAAGGGAGCAGGGACGGTTTTTACGCCGAAAGGATGCATGGGAGTTGTAATTTGAAAAGAGGAGCTGGCAGGTGCAAGGGGCTCTTTCCTCTCCCTTTGTCACCTCCTGTAAGCTCCTGCCTGGCGTTTCTGCTCCTTCCTGGGCTCTGATGTTTTCCTCTATAGGAGCTTCCACGGCAGCAGCAGAATCATTCTCTGACACCGTCACAGGATTTTCAGAGTCTGGCTGTGACTGTGCTGTCTCCACAACTTCCTCTTCTTCCACAACTCCTGTCACGTCCTCCATAGCTTGTGATGTAGACTCTCCTCTCTGCTCCCCCTTTTCTTCCTCAGGTTCTCTCTCCTCACTTCTTTCCTCTTCTCTACCTGCTCTAGCATTCATTTCCTCATTTTCAGCAGAAGCTCCATTCTCATTGTCCACCTGGGACTCAGCAGATGGATGATCTTCCCTCACCGTGCTCTCGTCTTTCACAGTTCCTCGTTCCACCTCCAGTGTTGCATCAGCCTCCTTCTCAGCAGCTTGGATTGACTCAGGTACGGAGTCCTCAGTTGTTGAAATTGGTGGCCCAGTGGTCTCAGGGTCAGAAATAACATCCAAGGGGAGCTCAGGCATATCAGGTCCCACGCTTAGTGTGTCATCATCATGTACAGCAGCAGGATGGTTGACATTCTCTGTGATTCCTCCCTCAGGACAAGCTTGTTCGATGACCAGTGAGACCTCCTCATCATCTAAGAGGAAAAAGAGATCTCTTAATGGATGGGCAACTGATCCATAATAGATAAACAACACAACAATCTCCCAATATTAGAATATTATACCTCAATATTACAACTCCAAATAACAACATAAGGAACTCTACCAAAAATGATCTAAACATCATGATATGGTAACACAACACAGCGAGTTGTTAGTGACACAGCAGCTGTAGAGGTGAGTGGGGGAGGGGGGAGGTGGTGTGTGTGCGTGTGTGTGTGNGGGGGGTAGCAAGTAACCACTTACAAGCAATGGGTACTAGACTGGTAGTTAAATGCAGGAAGCGTACATTCTACACTAAATCCAAGTTCATCAATGACATAAAACTTTTGCGTGGACTCCACACAAAAGTTCCAGACTGCCAAATAAACTTAAAAACTTTATGTTCACTTAACATAAATGCTCATCCCTTGTGAGCTTGACATAATTTTTTTTATGTTGAGTCAACAATTTTTTATTTTTGAGTTCATACAACTTAAATCTTAAAAGCCAATACAGCTAAATTAGTTTGAGCTTAATAAACAATATAAATATTTGTTCATTGAACATATGTTTTAATGGTTGTTTTAACTCAGAAATGGTAGTAAAAATATCTACTCATTTTTTTATGTTTATCTGACAATTTGTCCCACACTGTAAATCCCAATAATACAAACCACTCAGAAAAAATGATTAAGGAATACTCAAAAACTCTGTAAAAGTTAATTCAACTTAAAATCTTCAAGAATCTTTAAGTACTGTCAACTATTCCAGGAGTTTAGGCTGGTTTAGAGTACTAATGATCAATTGTTTTGAGTTAAATGACACACATGACTCTGCTCTGATTCTCCCAGCATGCCTTGCAACATTGTTACATGCTTTGAGTTCTAGTTCTGTTGGAAATATTTCTGTTGTAAATATCTGTTATAATCCTTTTTGTGAATGTTATAGCTTTGTTTGTTGCTGTAGCAGTTTGAACATTTGAATGTTTTCTACTTTTTGGTGTGTAACCATCAAAGAGAGTGTGTTTTCTGTTAGTGACCTCCCTGCTGCATGCTGCTGTCAGGTTCTGATGATATCACCNAGTTCTGTTGGAAATATTTCTGTTGTAAATATCTGTTATAATCCTTTTTGTGAATGTTATAGCTTTGTTTGTTGCTGTAGCAGTTTGAACATTTGAATGTTTTCTACTTTTTGGTGTGTAACCATCAAAGAGAGTGTGTTTTCTGTTAGTGACCTCCCTGCTGCATGCTGCTGTCAGGTTCTGATGATATCACCCTCTTGTTGTTGTAGCTTTAATGTGTTTTAACTGAGGGATTTTTCACTCAGCAGAGTTTCCACTTTGTTCACTGAGAAGTTTTCCTCTACACTCTTCACACACTGATAGGTGTGTAAGCAGGGCATCCCACAAAAGAGCATTCAATGCTCAGTGAGCTACCCCTGCATAAATAAAAGTTAAATAAAAAAACAATAAACCTTGAAAAAATAAATAAATCTTTTCTATTCTAGTATGACATAGGATTAAATGTTTGAGAGACTCAAATTATTTAATGATATGATTAAAAAACTTTTGTTGAATCAACATAAATCTGCAGTCAAATGAGGGTCATGTGACACATTTACTTTGCGTTAAGTGTACTCAAAACTTCTTGTTACTGAACTCAGGTTTTTGTGTGCAAGCCGTTTCCACAAAATTTTTGAGTAGAGTTGACAAATTGGGATTTACAGTGTAGCGTCACAGCAGGACTATCAGAACATAACAAATTGATGTCTTCAGTGTTTTAATTCTCAACAGTTTAACAATTGACACAATTGTGTAAAGGCTCTATCCGCTTATCCTGTTTCTGTTACATGGTCCAAATGAACATGTTTAGTCTCTAAGCAAATTAAGTAAGTTTAACTCAAACTAGTTAAGGCACTGCCTGTGTAATATTAAAGTACATCTATAGAAGTATGATAATATATTTTTCATCTCGAGTACAAATTACAGTATTTGATGATGGTTTGCTTTTACTGGAGGTTCAGCTTTAAAACACTTTTGCTATTGAGAGACTTAAATGCAGCAGAAACAAGCTGAAACTGTCAACAGATGTCTTGAATGTTGAATGATGATGACTGATGATGAATGATGTCTGACTGATGATGACTGATAACTGATGATGACTGATCTTGTGGCTTTATATACTTGTGGCTTCATATTTTAACTCTTTAGCATTCATATGTGTAAAATGGCTTGTGTGTTTTCTAGCAGCTGTAAAGCTGTTTATGAATTTGACGATGCTTGGTAATGCGGGTAATGATAAAAGTCTTGATTGTTTGTCAATTGTAATATAAGTATATTCTGGTTCACTTTTGCACTAACGTTGTGAAATAAGGATAAAACTGGATAGTTCTACATGTAAAGTTTATACTACTTTAAATATAATTATAAAACTATTTATGTTAAACATACAATAAAATGCAAACATTATCTGATGTTAAGCCAAGAGTTATGACAGCAGTGGGCATTAGCTTTAATTGCATTTAATATGAGAAAATATATAAATTAAGTGAAATAAGGCACTGATACATAATGGTTTACAATATTCACAAATATATTTTTCTATTGTTTATTTATATTTAACTGCAATAGCTTATTGTACATATTTTTGCTGTATTCTATTTAAAGGTTTTTCACTGCTAATGGCTACTGCTAACTGCTAATGACTGCTTATGGCTACTACCAACTATTGCTTATGGCTAATGGCTAATGAACTAGCAAAGAAAAAAGCTAAACTTGCCAAAATAAAAGGAGGAAAAAGGAAAGCTGTGTGGTCATTGAGTGGAATCCAGTTAAAATCTTCAGGTAGATGCATCAATCCTTTTCAAGTTTGGGAAACTGCACATACACAAAAAGCATAAACTTAACAAGAAAAACCGACTTGACAGTGAAGATTTAACAATGACTGATGTCTGACTGATGATGACTGATGTCTACTGATGATGACTGATGTCTGACTAATGATGACTGATCATGACTGATGTCTACTGATGACGACTGATGATGACTGATGTCTGACTGATGATGACTGATGATGACTGATGTCTACTGATGATGACTGATGATGACTTGACGATGACTGATGTCTGACTAATGATGGCTGATGATGACTGATGTCTGACTGATGATGACTGACAATGACTGATGATGACTGATGTCTGACTAACAATGACTGATGATGACTGATATCTACTGTTGATGACTGATGATGACTGATGTCTGACTGATGATGACTGATAATGACTGATGATGACTGATGTCTGACTGATGATGACTGATAATGACTGATGATGACTGATGTCTGACTGATGATGACTGATGATGACTGATGTCTGACTAATGATGACTGATGTCTGACTGATGATGTCTGATGTCTGACTGATGATGACTGATGTCTACTAATGATGACTGATGATGACTGATGACGACTGATGTCTGACTGATGATGACTGATGTCTATTGATGATGACTGATGACGACTGATGACGACTGATGTCTGACTGATGATGACTGATGTCTGACTGATGATGACTGATGTCTGACTAATGATGACTGATGATGACTGATGTCTGACTGATGATGTCTGATGTCTGACTGATGATGACTGATGTCTACTGATGATGACTGATGACGACTGATGATGACTGATAATGACTGATGTCTTCTGATGATGACTGATGATGACTGATGTCTACTGATGATGACTGATGTCTGACAAATGATGACTGATGATGACTGATGTCTACTGATAATGACTGATGATGACTGATGTCTGACTAATGACTGATGATGACTGATGATAACTGATGTCTGACTGATGATGACTGATGTCTGACTGATGACGACTGATGATGACTGATGATGACTGATGATGACTGATGTCTGACTGATGATGACTGGTTATGACTGATGTCTGACAAATGATGACTGATGATGACTGATGTCTACTGATGATGACTGATGACGACTGATGATGACTGATGCTGACTGATGACGACTGATGATGACTGATGCTGACTGATGATGACTGATGTCTACTGATGATGACTGATGATGACTGATGATTGATGATGACTGATGATGACTGATAATGACTGATGATGACTGATGATGACTGATGATGACTGGTGATGACTGATGACTGACTAATGATGACTAATGCTGACTAATGCTGACTAATGATGACTGGTGATGACTGATGATGACTGATGCTGACTAATGATGACTGGTGATGACTGATGTCTGACTGCTGATGACTGATGATGACTGATGTCTACTGATGATGACTGATGTCTACTGATGATGACTGATGTCTACTGATGATGACTGATGATGACTGGCAGGTGAGGCGTGACGCTGAGTGTACCTGGGTGAATAGAAGAAGTCAGCTCAAAGCAAAACTGCAGCTGCCCACAGACATGATCTGTCGGCATCCTGCGACCCAGAGAATAACTCACCACCCGATCCCTGCAGAAAAAACAAAGACAGACAACAGAGTCGGAGAAAAAGACAGGGAGTGACAAGATGGGGAGCAGGGAGAGACCAGGACAAAATGGGGGAGGTGAAAATGTAAAACTATTTCTCTAACTGTTTGATGAGCAAAGACACCAGCAGACACTCATAAAGTAAATACATTAAATACAGGTAAAAATAAATACAGGTTACATACACATGGAAAATAAACTACCTACACATTTCATTATTACATTATTTGTAGAGGTTATAGCCATCCATGTCACTTATTTCATCTCCAGCCAGTTGGTCAGGATGAGTATGTGGGTGAGTTTTATGAAGTGAACACTGGAACACTATTTAGACTGAAGACTGCAACATGACTGTATTCACTACAAACAACAAAAATCTTTCTATAATGTGCATTGCACTTGTGTTACCCAATGGCATGTTTTTCCAGCAGCCTCTGGACAGGAACTGAGAGTTTTCCCAGGAAGCGCTTGATAATTGGTCGACTCTTGGCAAACTTGTCCTTCACTTCGATCTCCAGGACATCAGTGGGCAGAGACACAAAGTTGAATCTCTGGATAAAAAGACAAACACAGAGCACAGAGATTCAGCCAGTTCATGTCAATAGGCTGCAGTGATGTCTGATAGTAGCGTAACCTTTAGAGACAACCCAAAATATCTGCTTAACATTACGTACATATCAACCCTTTATTTGCACGGCTTCTGGTCATGTCCAAGATCCGGCTTTGACAGATATGGATTTTAAATCATTACATTTTTATTGCAGACTGTGTAACAATGCTAGCCTGGCTTTTTGTGGAAAGCTCTTAAAGGCCACAGTATGTGTTTTCCACAGTGGAAGGGCATGCAAAAAGCCTGCTGTCATTCATGGAGGTTTGGTGTGTGTGTGTGTGTGTGTGTGTGTGTGTGTGTGTGTGTGTGTGTGTGCATGCGCGCTTTTTTTCTTTTTGTAACATCAATGTGCTTAAACGTATATACAGGAATAACAGCACATACTTTCGCTGGAGAGGGAAGGAGTTGCGAATAGGAATTCTGTGTCTTATGCGTATTTTTTTAATCTAGGAGTGCAGACACAGTGACAGAAAAAAGAAGGAAAAAATTTCATTTTTACACCTCATCACACCTGGCCAAACGCTACCTGGCTGTTTGTCAGATTGAGAAAGTTACAAATTAGATTACACATTATTACTGCAAGATACAGAAAGACTGACCTGACCAGTAGTAGACCTAAAAATGAAACATTTGTCATGAGAAAAGGTCATGTAGTCATTAAAAGCGCAGGGAGCTCATTCTTTATGATTGTGTTCAGAAAATTTCATGATAATCTACTCGTTAGTGTGTTACTCCTCCAAATCCCAGGGACCATGAATATCCAAAATGTCATGGCAGTGTGATCCATAGTCCATAGTTGTTAAAATATCTACTTCTAAAACAAACAGACTGTCAACAGTTGAACATATGGCCGTCCTTCATCCCTGATGCTATCATGGCAAAAAAATATCACCAGCTTCCTTCAAAAGCCCACATAAGGTTGAATTTAGCCTTGCGGAGGAAATGGCGGTGATAGAACAAGTCGGTTACACCAACAAGATAGGACAGCTAGAGGAGAGTACACAGCCTTGATTCTTTTTTTCTGATTTGAAAGGTTAGACTAAATAAATACAGACATAAACACCTCAAATAGAGCAAGCTGCTCATAAATGAGTCTTTGGCAGAAAGGAACTGATGAATGTTTATTTCCAGAATAAACAGAGACCTTCATGCCTCATTTGTAATGCCAAACTTACTCAGTTGCCAGTGGTCCCTTTCCTGAAGCATTCCCAGGATGTGCACTGGACATTTCATTTTATTCTGCCTGACTGCTGTCCAAGCTTCTGAAATGTCCCTTCAGAGTCTGGGACATAAACCGTTCAAACCCCCACAGACTGAGAAACTTAACTACTGAACACAGCTTAAAGCCCTTTTAATAAATTAATAAAATACTTTTTCACATCTCTTTATATGAATGCCCTAAGTCATTTATTCCTTCTTCACATATCGCAGACCAGCCAGAAATGATAACTGAATTATAAAACAAGAACACTCTTTTACTGAAGATAACATTACATTACTCATTTTACGGAGAATTACAGCATGTATGTCTGTGTATTTCTTCCCCAAACAGAACTACTCTGCATACGCATACAGGCACAAAGCATTATGGGAAATGTAGTCTTGCATGTAAATAAACTTAAACTGGTAGTCTTCACCCCTTCATCAGTTTCTGTATAAGGTCAATAATGATATCAAATAAAATACATTCTAATTAACTCAAAGTATATTTTCTCCATGTTTATAAGATAAAGTTACAACATCATTTTAACAACATTATGACATGTATATCCTATCAAAGAAAAAACATGACAATAGCAGCACGGCACATTTTCTATGGCTGTATGTATGTAAAGATGATTTCATTAGTACAACAGTTTAAGCTGTAACGCTGTGAAAACAAACCATGCTAATGCTGCTTCTCAGTCAGATTTGATGCCTTTTTCCTTTATTCTCTGAAGGGCTATGTGACCTCATCTCTCTGACAATGACAAATGATGATGATGATGATGATGTATTTGTAAATCTGGATGAATGTGTAATGTGTGCTCTGGGCCTGTGCTGCCTTTATCCAGTACTTCTCTGCTTGAAACAGCTCCTCTCTCCTCAACTCTCCTCTTCTCCTTGATCTTGAGCATGCATCGTCCTCTTCATCCAGGAAGTTATTTGCAATACAGTTGTCATCTTACTGTATCTTTGCAGGTCCAGCACTGGTTCTGTCACTTCATTTCCTTCACTACTGAGCTGTATAGTGGCATGCTGATCTTCTTTCAGCTCTTCAGCCATTTTCTCTTCCACTGACTTTTCGTTTGATGCCTCCACAGGTTCAGATGAGGTCAGAAACATAGGGCCGTTCCACCACAAGAGACTCTGACTCAGGCTCACGGCAGTTTGGCCTCTAGTCGGGAGATCAGCAGGATTTGCTTTGCCCTTACAGTGGGACCATGATGTTGGGTCTGTCAAGGACTGAATTTCGGTCCTTGACATACACAATGACCTGCTTCCACTTGTGTTGAGCTGCGAATCCAGTGCAGCACTATCATTGAATCTGTCCATATGTGAAGTTGATGGGGTTCCATTTTCAGTGGCTTCATCAAGTTCCTTCTGAGCCTTACTCCTATACATCCTCCCATCAGCTCCAGGCATGGCAGCATCAGTTTTTTAGAGGGGCTACTCGGGACTTTGATGCAACCAGACCAGCAGTCATCCCCCCCCCCNTCCCCCCCCCCACACACACACACTGCAGGTAGGCCACGGCATTGTACGCCTTCTGGCTTGCATCACAGAACACGTGGAATCTTGGTGCATCACCGTTCTGCTCCTCTATCGCTCCATACTATTGTGGTATGTGATCTGGTGAATCAGTGGGAGTTCAGAGCACCACTCCTTCCATTGTTGGAAAGGGTGATCCCATCTGAGTCCTCTTTCTCACATCTCTTGCAAAAGGCATTTAACCCTTATGGCTAGGCCAGCTAACCATAGGAAGCTGATGGGGTCAAAGATGCGAGCAGAGTGTTGTAGCACACTTCTCTTTGTGCTCTCTTTCTTCATCAGTGTGTCTAGGAGGAGATCAAAAACAAAGTCATCACTTTCTGTTCTCCACACTAAGCCGAGTACCTTCAGTACAGTTCCATGGGCCTCTGGCTCCTCTTTGGGTCCGATGGGTGTCTCTTTCCATCTCTCCTTCAGTGCTGGAGAGTTTGCTCTGCATTTGCAAAGATCCATGCTTGCGGCAGACATGATTTTCTTTGCAGCGGTTGTCACAGAGACAGCTTCTTCAACATCAGTGACACTTGCAATTAAGTCATCCACATACGATGACTCTTTCATGATTTGTACAACCTGGGGCTGTTCTTCTTCATATTGCTGGAGATGCTTTCTTACTGTAGCTGCTAATAGGAATGGGCTTGGAGACACTCCTAACACCACCCTGGTCATCCTCAGCGAGCGCAGCCTTCTCCCCAGCATCTCCCTTTGGTGGAGCAGTGAGCCACAGAAATCTCACTGCATCTCTGTCTTTCTCTGCAAGAGAAATCTGCAGGAATGCCTTCTTGATGTCTGATATAAAGGCTATCTTGTGTAGTTTGAATCTGATGAGGATGCCGAGTAGATCTGGATTGAGGTTTGGCCTGGTGAGCAGAAGTTGTTCAGTGAAGGACAGCCATTTTCATGTGACGAGGCATAAAACACGACTTTCAGTTTTGTTGTCATCTTGTCCTCTTGGAGCACAGCATGGTGAGGTAAGTAGTATTTGATGTTGGATGCTGAGCACTCATCCTCTGTCACATTTTCAGCGATGCCCTGTTGTAGGTAATCTTCCACAACTTCATTGTATCGATAGAAAAACACTACAGCTGTCTGTAGCTTTCTTTTCAGTACTTCATACCTTTTCCTGGCGATTCTGTAGTTGTCTGGGAGCTCAGGTTTCTCATGCCGCCATGGCAACTCCACCTCGTATCTTCCCTCTTTGAATCTTGTCGTTTTTTCAAACCTCAGCAGAGCTTCTTCATCTTCTAGGTTGCTAGTCTCTTCTCTTGCGATACCCAAAGACTCTATCTCCCAGAAGGTCTTCAGCTGGTTTGAGATCAGTGTGTCTTCTTCGATGCGGACATGCATGTTGCTTCAGTAACACTTGACATTGTGACTGGACCTTGAACAGACCATCCAAAATATGCTTTCCAGTGCAACCAGTGTGTCTGTTAGTCTCTCTACATAGAATAGAACAGAATAGAATAGAATAGAATAGAATAGCTTTATTGTCATTATACGTAACATATAATGAAATTACAGGTGCATCTCCCTTAGTGCATAAGTATAAAGTATAAAAAAGAGTAAAAACAACTTCGTACACATCTATTTAAATTATATTTACACAGCTGAAAAGATAAATATACTTATCAAAGTGTATATCAAAGTATATCAAAAGTGTATATCAAGTATATCAAAAAAAGTGTATCAAGTATATTTATATATATAGATATAGATGTGTGTATTTCGATATTTACAACAGTAGCAGGGATGGTAGCAGCAATCAATAAGTATTGCACAGAGTAATAAACACCAGGTAGTTAGCAGCAATCAGAATATAGTTCACAGTTTACATGGTACCGATTTAAAGTGGTGAACAAGGTGCCATGGGAACAGAATTGCACATGATGGTGACGTTGACAGAGTAATGTCCAGGTCAGCGGTGATTTAGTGTTCTGATGGCCCAAGGGTAGAAACTGTTCCTTAGTCT
Organism: Lucifuga dentata; assembly: GCA_014773175.1. Lineage (NCBI taxonomy): Eukaryota > Metazoa > Chordata > Actinopteri > Ophidiiformes > Bythitidae > Lucifuga > Lucifuga dentata. Next base: position 21,045 of record VXCM01007409.1, on the reverse strand, counting down.
GGATGTGCGGGCCTTCATTGACCTGTAGCGCTTGCCAGAAGGCATCCGTTATTTGGTCATGTGTTCAGGCTATTGTGTTACCGGTTACCATTTAACTTTTTCTTAAAAAAAAAAAATATATATATAACTTTAAATAAATGTTAGTTTAATTAAAGCCAGCCTACTTCAGTATAATATGTTACCATCGTCACCGGTAGAGGTGGAATGGAATGTTCATACATGTGCGGGTCTCTAAATTGGATAAAATAATTCCTTCGGGTGGATGAGTCAAGAATACGTGCGGATTCTGATGGCGTCAGAGCCGATCCACACATCTCTAATACACACATCAGTGTTTTTGGACATTCTTTATATTTATATTATTATTATTATTTTCTTGTCTTTATCTTTTTGTTGTTCTTTTGTCTCTAGTTTTCGTTTTTTCCTCCCTCCCTTGTGCTTTTGTTTTTATGGCTAAGTAAATATGAGCCAGTGTAGTGCAGTTATTGGCGCCCTCTACAGGACCTAACTGTTACAGCAGGCGGACACAGTATAAACACNTCCGCGGCTGTGACTCGGTGAATTGGACATGAATCGGTCTTTTTCATAGGCGAATCGGACTGAACCGATTCTTTTAAATGAATCATACTTTCCATGACTTTCACCAGTCAGGAGGACAGATTCGCTTCACGTCTCATCATCTTCGTACAGATAAGCATCGATCACATTACACTCCAAAGGAAAAAAACCATACTACCCCGGTAGATGAACATTGGTTTTTATTTAGTTTTGTTTATTATTTTGTCAGAGCTCTGAATTGTTTATTATTTTGTTTATTTTCATCTCAACCTGAGTTGGTTGAAGAGACAAGGAAAGGACCCTGAGTTTCCCAATTCAAAGGATCGTATGAAACAGAACTGAACTGATTAACAAACTTAACTTATTCTAAAAGATTTGGACTTAGGGAGATTTGTGCTTATTGCTTTTTTTTTTTTCTTTTTTTTTTTTTTTTTTNTTTTTTTTTTTTTTTTTTTGAGAACTGGTTAACCAATTTCATTAAGGGAAAAAATCAATAAGTGAATATTAAGTGTTACTGTTAAATAAAAGCCGGCTGTGTTTTGAATAAGTTACACAAGTGTTCTGATATTTTCATGTACTCCTCATTGAACAGTACCTAGATTATGTGCTTGTGCACATATCACTCCCCAGGGAGCTGAGAGAGTGGTTTACACGTGTGTGTGCGTACCTCTGTACACCACCGTGGGTTGACGGTGTTGCAGATGACCCCAGAGCGTTTCTCCTGGCCGTGGTGTGGCAGTGAGGGGAAGATGCTGTGTTTTCCAGGCTGGATGGAGAGCTTCAGGTAGGGGTCTGGATTAAAAAACATGCCTTTTTTCAGACCCGCTGCCTGGATGTCTGAAGCAGGACAGAAGAGCAGGAAGGAGAATCAGGTTATGTGCTGTCCTGAGCATTGGCCCTGGTCAGACCAGGGACATGGTGACATCATGACAGTAATGCAATTTCTTCCTTCTGGCCTTTAGTCCAGAATCATTCTCGGAGAAAAACATGCACTCATAGCATGTTCAAGCAGCTGAACATGCCTCAAACAGCTTCCCAAATATTATTGTTTTTTTTTTTTTTTTTTNTTTTTTTTTTTTTTTTGTTACACCCTATAATCACTATAAAAGAGTTATGCAACAGACAGGTGCTCAGTTGACAGAAATGTACAGATCATGAAATAGACACAAATGTTAAAGCTTCTTGTGAAATGACCTGCTAGTGTCACATGGTGCTTTGTTTTTTAAAGGAGGCTGAGTTAAGGTGGTACTGTATGTGCAGAGATTGGGTTGTAGAAACTGCATTGGAGTGAATAAAAATGGAGCTAATGAGCAGCATCTCTGCATCAAAGAGTTTTCAAGGCTTAAAGGAGAAGATGTCAGATGTGTCCTCTGTATGACAGAAATAAACAGCCATGACAGAATGAGCTCAGATCACAGAAACATCATTTTTCATGTCATTAGGGATAATCAGCCATATCTCAAACCTGCAAAACTATCTCTTAAGCAATTAGGGGACAGATTCATAAAGAGGCACGCTAAGCAGCATCACACCAAATAAGTGGCGTAGTAACTGAAGCTCATTCATAAAGCTTTTCTGATGTTAATCAGAACACTGTGTCATATAAAGGTAGCGTTGTTATCAGGTGTGTCACAGGTAAACATGAAGATCAGCCTGTTAATGAGCTGCTTCATTTCTTTTTCTTTCTTTATTAGGATCCCTGTTAGTACTTATGCATTTGCTATTCTTCCTGGGGTCCAACACACATACAGATATATACACACAATACATACAGTATATACAATATATATGTATATACAATACACCAAAAAAAACAAAACAGCTCCATTTCCTAAAATCAATAATTCAAAAAAAAAAAAAAAAAAAAAACCTGAAGAGAAACAAAATTGTCATCTTTCAACAAGACATCAAGCAAAATTAGAAATCAAAGGGTTCAGTATGAGGTACATTTATATCTGTTCATTACATCCAGATTACTGTTCCTGCTGTCCTTTCAGATGCTGTTTTAACAAAGTTTTGAACAGATCCTTATTATTTTCTTGTATTATATGCCCTGGCAGTAAGTTCCAGATGACCATGGCTCCATATGTTACTGTGCTCTGTAACATATTTGTTTTTGATTTGGGTAACCTGAACCTTATTTCTATCGCATGTCATGATTGATAACTATGCTGAAAAAACTGAGAAAATAACCGTTCATATAACAGCTTTGGTGTACTTGTCACCAGTATATTTCTGATTAAACAAAGCATAGGTGGATCTCTATCTGACAGTTAGCCAGCCCAGACAGTCATGCATGTTAGCTACATTNCAAAGCATAGGTGGATCTCTATCTGACAGTTAGCCAGCCCAGACAGTCATGCATGTTAGCTACATTAGCTCCGTAAGAGCACTGTAAGGCACAACGTGCAGCTTTATTTTGAGCAACTTGCAATTTTCCATCTCTGTAACTGAAGCACTGGACCAAGTCACTGAGCAGTAATCAAGCTGTGACAGAACTAAAGCATTTAGAACTTGTTTGATGACATCTGGCGGCATACTTTTTAAACCTCTTCTCACAACTGACAGCCCTCTACCCATTCTACTCACAATATATTCAATCTGTTTATGATAATTTATTGCCCAAGGTCACACCTAAAATATTTTTGAAAGGAAAACACCTAAAAGTTTTTGTACCTGTTCAATGGGTATATTATGCACATTCAATTTCAGTGTAGGTACAGCCCTTAGCCTATACCTTGATCCTATTATAATAGCTTCATTTTACCAACATTAAGTACCAATTTGTTGTTCATGAACCATTCTACCACTAACTTTAACTCCCTATCAAGAATGTCATTCAGCTTTTCTGTTGATGACGCAGCAGCATATATTATTGAATCATCAGCATACAGTAATTTGAGCCTTTTCTAAAACAAGTGGGATATCATTAGTGAAAACTGAAAAAAATGGTCCCAAACAGCTACCTTGAGGTACCCCACAAGTAACAGATCTAACCTTTGACAGACTGACTTAAAGAAAACCGTCTGCCTCCTATTCATCAAATAGCTCTACATCCACTTTAGTGCAGTAAAGGTGAAGCCATAAAGATTCAATTTATCTAACAAGAAATGATCTATAACATCAAAGGCAGAACTAAAATCAAGTAGAACAGTACCCACTAAGTTACCATTATCTAACTCCGTATGTCAGTCATCTGTCATTTGTGCCAGAGCTGTGCATGTAGAATGACCAGTCCTAGGCATGTTGATAATCCATGTTTAAATTAGCCTCAAAATAGCTTTGTATTTGTTCAAACGTAATTCTCTCCATTACCTTTCCTAGAGCTAGCAACAGACTTATAGGGCGGCTATGTGTACCAGAAAGTGGTAAAACTGGATTCTTTGAAAGTGTAATAACTTTTGCGGACAAATACACTTTTCAATACTCAAATTAATTATATGACAGACAGGAGCAGCAATTAGATTAGCANGGACAAATACACTTTTCAATACTCAAATTAATTATATGACAGACAGGAGCAGCAATTAGATTAGCAACAATTCTTAGAAATTTTCTATCTAAATTATCTACACCTGGAGGTTTGTCCTTGCATTCCTTAAGCAGATGCTCAACATCTGCAGTTGTAACTTTGGCAATCTCAAATTTGCAATTTTTGTTCTTCATTATTAAATCTTTAATTAGAGTTTTGGAGGCACTATGACTTGTGTGTGGCATTAGTACTCCTCAAGTTCTTTACTTTATCAGAAAAATAATCATTAAAATTGTCACCAGTCCTGGTATCTCCTCTTCCTGAGTTTCTGTCTTCTCCTGTTTTGCAATGCTCTGACTCTGTTTTCTCCTTTCCTGTCTCCTTTCCTTCCTTCTGAGGTCTTGGAGATCAGCTGGTCTCTCCAGCTGCATCTCTTTTCTTTAATCACCTTCCCTTTGTATTTCTCAGCTCATCCAACGGTCAGTGCCGGATTGTTATCTGAGACTGGCTTGTGCCTTGTGCTCACTGTTGTGATCTGTGCCCATTCTAAAAATTTTGTCTGAGTGTTGTTTGCTCTATGACTTTCTCTGTTTGTTTCCGTTTGTCCAGAATGCCGACTTTCCCGATGGATTTTCACGTCAGCCAGCTTCGGTCCTCTCTCCAAGTGGCTTGTTTGTTGATCTTTTGCTACATTTACTCCATATTCGGTGAGCATAGCTTTTTGTTATTTCCAGTTATTCTCTTTTGTTCTGATCTGTGTTTGCGCTGTTCCCCCGTATGGCAGTTTTACTGTGGCGCGGGTTATTATCATTGTGTTTGTTTAATTCCATCAGTAACTTACCTGTTTCGCTCTGTACGTTATTTCCCGTTTTATTTTGAAAACCCCGGTTGTTCGGGTAGCTTTGCCCTTCCAGCTTTATAACACTGAGAAGTTGTCTTGTTCTGTAATTTAATTCTGCCCTTTGTATTTCTCTGGTTTTTGTATTGCTGGTTTTCCTCAGTACATTCTGTAAACTCACCTTCTGTGTCCATGTTCTGCTTTTGGGTCCAAATCTGGTAAAATTCTTGATAAAAATAATTACCAATTTGTAATGTTTTAGTCAAGATTTTCCCTTCTACTTCAAGAAAAGCTGGGCACGATTTGGTCCTTCGACCAATCATGCCATTTACTATCTTCCACAATACTTTATCATTCTTAACATCTCTAATTTTATTTTCATAATACAATTGCTTTTTATATTTCATATTTAAGAGTCACTGTTTATCCTGATTCATATGCTGTTAAAGACAAACTAACACATTAACCAGCAGAGAAACACAAACTCTTACAGCTCCATGTTTTAACAAATTTATACTAAAATAACAGGAAAACATGCAGATTAACCTGTGTGTGGGGGACACAGGCATGCAGCGCAGCAGATGAGGTTATGATTAAGCTAAACGCCACCAGAACGAGATAAAACTCACCATTTAAAAACTGATGAGCTGAGTGAGTTTATCTATCAAAGTTATTGATCACTAACGTGACGTAAATACAGTTTGAAACATTTTCAGATTTCATACTGATGAAATTTATGACCAGAATGAAACACGGCTTCATTTTAGTGGGTCAGTGTGTTTTATACTGTAGTAACACCTCTTTAAGGTAAATGATAAAAGATGGCGGTAACAGACGTTATGAATGAGGGAATGTGGTCACGTGATGATATTTGCTGTTATCGACACGTTAAATCACATGCTGTGGTTTATGAATCTGACCCTTGGTGACATGGTTTCTCCAGACAGGGAAACACTTTTTAAAACTACTGAATACAGCAACTACCCTTAAACAGAGAACAATCGAACTGCAATAATATCTGATTAATGATTCTTGTGTGCAAAGAGTGTTGCGTTTACACTTCCTAAAATGATAATAGAGACAAGCAAATTATGTAAATATAGATGTTGGAAGTTTGGGGAAAGAGAAGGAACGCTTGTGCAATTCCATACAAAATGCATAATAGAAAGTTGCAGAGTACATGTCTTCATGGTGTCATGGTAGCTGCATTATGTAGCTGCTGCATTATTATGTTGTGTATATTAAAATTAATTTGATAGGAGTAATGATGCTATGCGTCAAATTATTTTTATATCTGCTGTTTTTGACTGCATCTTCCCTGTAGGTAATGGCACCTTCCAAACACAACATCGATGGTGGTGACGCCTGACTGATTTCACCTGGATTTCAACAACTGTGCCAGTTTGTTTTGCTCCATGGTTGCCTATATGAACAAAAACCCTGTAAACCATATTTTGATGTGATTATCGGTAATATGATTGATATGAATGGCTGTACATGTCCAAGCAAAAAAACAACAGAAAGTTTCCTTTTCTCCTACTTATTCAAATGAAGCGAACAGAGTGCATGTGGGATGAGAGCTGCAGTGTGGTGGGGTGGGTCAGCTGAGGACAGGCATGTAAACGCACTGATCAAAGAGTAAATCATGTTGGCAGCCTACCTGAGAGGGAAAAGTTAATGAGTCTCCTGTTTCCTGGTCCGTGGTTGACCTCCGGACTCAGCACAGGCTTCAACACCTGCAGAGACGCAGAGTTCAGAACATACCAAAACCTTCTTCTTCCTTTGCTGGAAGATGAAACATTCATGACCCTCATGAGAAAAGTGGGTCCCTGCAGCAAAATAATGCTATACAACCAAAAACAACATAAGAGTGTCGCATGTGGTAATAATTTTACAGATGTAGGCGTCCAGATATACATATGTGTACATATATACACAGATCTACATATATTCATAATAGCTGTTATTAAAAACTCCATCCAGAGGAACCAAATGCGGAAAAAGTGTTAATCTACACGCACGCACGCACGCACACACACGTTTTCTTGAACACAATCAAATACTAGAATGTAAGACATAATGTGAAGTAGCTAAACATCCATCTGATGCACAGCTTCAACACGTCTCCTTCATCCCCACAGGACTCTACAGCCAGGAAGAGAAGCAGCACAGGGGATGGAGCATGTGGAGTGTGTGTGTGTGAATAATGATTTGTGTCGTCATCTATAAATGTTTATGTCTCCTACATAAGAACATACAATCACTCATATCAGCAGAAAGACAGAAGTAACAGCTGCCCTCCAGTTGATGTAAGCTACGTTAAAGTTTACAATCCAATTATTATCCAGTCCTCATTCTTCAGTTTTTCAGAATTTCTCTATATTCTTACATTATTTTAAAAGTCCATGTACTGATTTTCTTTTACAAAGTAAAACAAGACTACAGCTAGTGGCTGCTGGCATTTTATGAGGGACACAACTGAAAAAAAGAGCCAGAGTTTGCTTTGGAAGCTAATTTAATCTCTTTTTTTTCAGACTTGTGTCTGACAGAGGCCTGAAAAAGATGAAAAAAAAAATTTATAACATTACATTATAACAAATTCACTTAGGATTTTTTTTCTATTCTTAGAGCTCATAGTGGATTTAAAATGTAAATGCCCTGAGGGCAGCACTAGCATTAATAAAAAGCCATAATCTGAGCAGCACTGCTCCATTAAAGGGCCATACTGGGGTTTTTACATGTTTGAGCCTAATACTTGTAATGTAATAGGTTTGCAGGCTGTACATGTTGGGCTCAAACATACAAAATCACCAGATTTGTCCTTTAAATTTCACCACAATTTCTCATCTCTATACTCTAGTTATATTTTGATATTTTTTTGTGTGCAAGAGGAAGGGGGTCACCAAAAATGATCAGATTCCCACACTAAATATCTTAGAATCCTGCCTAGTCTTTAGAGGACGTCGTCATGCCTGAGTGTGTCAGAGGGAAATCTGATTTGATGCTGCCGCTCAATAAAATGTCAGTGTTACTGAAGTAATTAGGTTCATTACAGCAGGAGCTGTCAAATATACAGTATTTTGCTGATGTACCAGTATGTTGAACAGACTAACAGACTGACTGAATCATCAAGGCTCCTAATACCTGTAATTATGGGAATCACTATTGGACATTATTGTTGGGTAAAAGAGCCAAAAGAGTTTTCATTTCAGTGTGACTGTAAATGTAGTGTCACCATAGAGACGCCGCCATCAAAGCAAAAGTAACATGACAAAAGAACTTAAGCAGACACTTTTATTGAAAATACTGCTGTACTTCCTCATGCTGCAAATGCATGAGCCAAAACAAAGAAACAAGCTGGCAATAAATATGATAAAGAGACAAAGGACGTGAGATATGTCTGATGCTTATCTTTTCTCTGAATCAGTCAGAACGGACCATTTTTGTTATAAGATGTTAAATGATGTAATAATAAAAACACAGCAAGGCACTTTATTTTCAAAGTAGATTTTAAACATCTAATTACAAACAGAAAACTGCAGATACTTTATTGTTATTTGTATATTCTGAGGTATAGTTCTGTACTATATGGACTCTATAGAACAGTAAGTACCGTATATACTCAACTATAAGCCGACCCCAATTTTGATCTGCAAATTTAGCTTTTTAAAAATACATAAGCTGATTACATTAGCTGACATTAAGTTTTCCGGACTCCTCTTCCTCTTCTGAATCGCCAGTGATGCAGTGATGAAGGTAAGGANTTTCTGTTAAGAAATTGCCCGTAGGTGTGAATGAGTTTGTCTCTGTGTCAGCCCTGCGATAGACTGGCGATCTGTCCACGGTGTACCCCACCTCTCGCCCTATGACCGCTGGGATAGGCTCCAGCATCCATCCATCCATTTTCTTTACCCATTCGTCCTGTTGAGGGTCATGGGGGGCTGGAGCCTATCCCAGCGGTCATAGGGTGAGAGGCGGGGTTCACCCTGGACAGATCTCCAGTCTATCAGGGCTGACACACAGACAGACAAACTCATTCACACCTGCAGGCAATTTAGAGTTCCCAATTCACCTGACCTGCATGTCTTTACTAATAACTTCTTTGATTTCACTTTTCCCAAATTAAATATTTTAAACATTTGATAATTAACCAAGAAATGCCTCGAACACCAGTACCGGTAAACATATTTATTTCAGCAGCTGATTACCATAACTGACTAATGACAGCAGCGCTTACTGGCCTCCGCAAAATGTGCTGGATAAGATGTTTAGTCAGGAAATATCTCATTATAAAGTATGATTTAAACTATTTTACATGGGTAGTGGTAATAGGTAGTATTTCCAGCCTGGAAATTTTGATCTGATTTGAATTACTCCACCCCCCATTTGCATTGTGAAATTTGGTTAAAAAAAAAATGTAATCACTTGATTCTGGTGTTTAATGTTGTTTCACTGGGTCAGAACATTTGTACATGTTTGTGACCTTTTAATTATTTTAGATTTAACCATAATTTAGATTTAGCTAATGTAAACTCAAAATAAGAACTACATAAGTACATTTTTGTAGTGAAACATACTTGAAACACCAGAATCAAGTGATTTACATTTTCTAAGTTGTTAAATCTTTTTATTTGATCAGTTTTAAGACAAAACACTAACCAAGAATGACTGATATATTACCTCATGTAGCAGAGGAACTCAGAATCTGGATATTGATGCTGAGCTGTACAAAACGTGGGCTTTTTCCATAATGAAGTTCTTAAAAAGATCTGCTGCTGCGGCGGCGTGTTTACTCTCACACTTCCTGCTCTGACAGGAAGCAGATCAAACGCCAATTTCCAAAATGTTCTCCAAAATGAAGATCTGTCATAAATTCATTCCGACATGTTTACGCAAACTAACAGACAACTTCATGCCACCAACATGAGAACCGTCACAGACACAGACTTTTATTCCATATAGACTATATTGTACACATTGTGTAAATTTGAATTAAACATTTGGCTTCATATAACAATTCACCCTTCATTTCCAGTAGAGAAACCCAAAATAATCAGTCTCCTCCTCCTCCTTCTGTCCTCGTGACCTTTGCCTTTCCATCCTAGCTACACATTCATAAATTCATTATGTCAATTAATTATGTAAATTCCCTTTTGCAGCCACACTTTCAAGTCTGAGATACTCACATGTTATAATGCGTTTGGTTTAGTTCTATATGTAAACTGTAATCAAAGTTGTTATCTACATACGCATTTTGCTGCATGGGTTTCACTCCACATGTTTCATTGCGCATGTTTTGCTCTGTGCGTTTCACTGTGCGCATTTCAGCCTCGCGTCGGCACCTTCATCTCCAGCCAACCATCCCATCTTTGTTTTGCATCTTTTCCTGTATTCGCCTTTTCCTTCTTTTGTCTTCGCCCCAAAACATCATTTTTGTTAGACTAGATTTAAGAGTCAAAGAACATCTACAAGTAGAAACTTCTCTTCAGAAGAACTCCAGATATCAAGGAAACAGTACCGAAAATGCATATTTACATGGAGAGAGAGAGAGAGAGAGAGAGAGAGAGAGAGAGAGAGAGAGAGAACATGCATGCGTGTTACCCAGCGTGTCCAGATGAGCCTGGTCCTCCTCCTGCTCCTGCAGTCAGGACGGCTGGGAGACAACAGTCCCAGCTGCAGACACAGACTGTCCATCAGACAGAAAGTCAGACACACACTCTGATTCTCTCTGCCTGACACATTGCACCGCTTTTACAACCCAGAGCAGGAAACAGTCAAACCAGCATGAATCTAACTCTAAAACCCTCCACTCCATCCACCTCCTTTCTCATTCTTCTTCTTTTTCTCGGGGTATCAGACTCCAGCAGCTACCCGGTGCTTTCCATCCCTTGTCTCCCAAAACTGAAAGACGTACCTGGACTGCACTCTCTCCTGCTCTCTCCATCCCCTTCCTATGAGCGTTATTTTTACTCCTTTGTCCTCAGGACTCAAATATAGATCAGGTTCCGGGTCCATCAGCATTTCCAGGCGCCCACGGCAGCAGAATCAGAAGGTAAATATGGGAATCCAACCCTTTGCTAGAGACACTCTGGCTGTGATTCAGCCTTTAGGAGACAACTGACAATATGTTTGGAAATCTGAGCGTTTCCATGTAGGAAGCACAGAACACACCTGATACTTCAAAAAAGCTCGTCCAAGTTTCCAGCGGTGTTATGATGTGGGTTAAATCCTTAAAACATTGTTATTATTATGAAAACTGGTGCATGGCTGTGAAAAAGCTTAAGTCATTAACACAGAGTGGAACTTCTCATTTCCACTCAGATATTCCACGCCAAGAAGACGTGATGAAAGCCTCAGCGGTAAATCACAGCAAACCATCCTGATCCATTCAGAATAATGGTTAGTGTGAAAACTCTCTTCACAAACTGACTGAGCACAACATCAACCAATCAGGATTCTGCATTTCAGAAACAGTGGGAGGGTCATTTCACTCCCTCATGCTCAATATCTGACATCTTAAAGGACCATACCACCCATTTTGCATGTTTGAGCCTAATATATTCAATTTTCATACATGTTACTGACAATCATTTCTCAAAGGATAAAATCGTATTTCAGCTTTCCTGATATTTGCAAAATCTCTTAATCTTACAAACTCAAACATTTAAGTGATACACCCACCTTAAAAATCCATGTGTCTCCTGCTAAAAGTTACACAGCCTTATGAAGTCACGGCATTTACATTCATCAAGCACTAAATCACCATGCGTGAAACCATACACAGCTCCAGTCGTCGTCATGGAGACGTGCACTGACAGAGCTTTTACTGGTTTTTCATCATCAGTGATGACGCTGACCAGTTCATCCAAAGCTTTCAACAACTTTTATTATGTAGGATTCTCATGAATACACCATCTACAATAAAATACTCCACACATGTAGCTTTGTTACATCACTTTCTATTGGGGGAAAAAATGACCTGTTAGTGGATGACCAGGCTCATCTGAACACGCCGGATAACCATGCATTCTCTCTCTCTCTCTCTCTCTCTCTCTCTCTCTCTCATTAAAGTGCTCAAATTAACATGATCATAATAGCTATTCCAGGACATTAACCTTATTATATAACAGCCTCCTGTGTTTATTTTATGTTTTTGCGTTCTTACTTTTATTCCCTCACTAAACCACATCACAGCACATTGTATTGTTATATTTGTCCTCAGTTTAAAGGCAGCTGCTGGTTTTAAAGGGAAGCTGAAAACTAAAGAAAGCTGTCAGCATGACAGACTGGATGTGGCTGAGATCATTGCCCATGCAGGGCAACTCAGAATACCAGCAACTTTCCATGCTTATCTTCTGACTTAAGCGGCTTCACTTACATGGTTGACTTAAGTTGCCTGAAACCCCTGCACATCTCTAGCACAGAAGTAAATAAATTAATTTTTTATTCAGTAACAATTGAAATGATGACCTTCCCAACGACATTTCCTTTTCTGAGGTGTGCGTGCTGAATGCCAACCTGTAATCTGTGGATGCTGTGGACTGAATAGTTGAGGGAAGCAGACATTAAAAGCTGTAACTCTGAGGCTCTCACTGACTTTCCCTAAATCAGACGTGGATCTGGAGATATCTACTATTCAGATGTGAACTTCAGTTAATTTTCCCTACGTGATGTTGACTCCAGCAGGAAATCCAGCACAACTGCACTAACATTCATGTCTGTTGGCAATGCAACCAAACACAGTAAAACAACACCTTTATGTGTTTGTTGCTCTTTTAAAATACATGTATTCGAGCCTGTCCTCCTCATGCAGGAGATGTATTCCTTGCTGATGGATTATGTGTGGATCATATTTCCCATTCCTAATCTCTGCCATTTCCTGCAGTTTTTCTGTTAATGCTCCTGATTGAAGGGAATGCAACAGCCTATAAACAACAAAGTTCACTTTGACTTTCATCCCACAAGAAAATGAAATGAAATTCATGATTGAAATGTTTCAGTGTTCATCTGTAAAGCCAATTTTTAGTTTTGCTTTCAAGACAAATTCATCACTCACAGGTGCAGAGATGATCTTGATGGTTACGCTGGGCGTGGTCGCCCTCAGGGCACCGCTCACGCCGTGATAGTACCTGAAGCAGACCTGCGTCTCCGCTGAAACATGGAGGAAACAGAAAAGAGTCTTTTACCAACATGTCTTCTTTATCTGTACTTAGGTATTGTATAAAAAATCTTGATGCATTTTGAGATACATCTCATTACTGTTTTCCAGAGTCATCTAATGAACAGCAAGGCTGCCAAACACACTCAGGAAAACCATTTATAACGCTTCAACTCATAAAGTATGCGTACATTTTCTGAGGGCAGCCAATGAAATTTATCTTTAAGAATAAGATGAAGAGCCTGAATATTGTTTAAATATCTATTCACTCATTTTGAATAACTATATATTACAATATGCATTTTCTCTTGGTATTGAATTAAATAAGTTGGCTAATTTCCAACAGGTTGCAGTTAAAGAAAGAAAAATACAAGCTTTTTTCACTCAGTTATGAACTGAACATTCAGTTATCCTTTAAAATAATCAGAAAACTTTAAATGACATTCATTACTTGAGGGACTCTTATCATTTAAGGGATGGGAAGATGAAAGCTCCAACCCTGTCATTTCTCTCGTTCCTCAGATTTCCTGTTTCCTCCTCTACTGCCAATTATAAAATAAAGGCAAAAATTGCCCAAAAAGTAAATGATTTTCTTCATGCAGGTATTGCAGCAGCTGGACATGTTTAATCCTCTTAGTCTTAGACACAAAATATAAAAACACGACAATAGCGAGCACGTAGACACTAAAAAGAGACAAAGATTTTTAAAAAATACCACAGAAAGACACATAACTTCTGAAGACATGTGAATCACTATTTTCCACCATAATTTAATCTACTAAAAACATATATAATAGTTGGAAACTATTATAAAAATATACAATATATCAGTGCAACTATAATTTGCAATTCAACATTTTACTTTGACAACTTTTATTACAGTGCAGAGATTTACATAAATCAATCCAGTATGAATGAAGACATGCAGCTCTGCCCGTCAGCAGACTAACAGGGCTCTGAGATGGTATTTCACAGAGAATATTACGCTATATGATTAAGCCATACGACTAAACCTAAGATGTTGTGGCTGACCTCAGCTTTTACATGAGTAACATGGGTATGAGCTGCTTCTAATGAGACAAACAGGGAAACAGCTTTCTGCGTACTTACATTTTGTGAAGTGGGAGTTACAGTCAATTTTCCAAACTATCTGTCCCTGGTGAGATCCATTGATGCCTCGGTTCTTATAGTCCAGAAAGTTTTCTGACAAAGCCTCATCTAGGAAGAGAAAGATGGAAGTCATGAAATCACACTGGTACGACTCTGCAGAACCCACTGAAGAATTCCTTTCTTCTAAATGTGTCCAGTAATTGCTTACACTGAGCAACATTATTTTTTTGCATTTGAGTTGGAAACTAGAACAGAACTATGGCTACATTATACACAATACATTCTGAAACCTTGAAAGCAACAGAAAAGGTATGGGGCGCTTGTTCACCTTTCAAGCGATGTGTTAACATTGAGCTAATCTGTGTCTTATAACTTAGTTTGAGCTGTTGCCTCTATGGCTCCAAACAAACAACAAAAATCTGCATAAACTGGCTGGCAGAGATGTCTTGATGAGCAAATATGATTGCTGATGATCAATAAATAGCAAAATCTGCATTGATTGAGCAAAAGTGATTTCTCTCTTACGCACACATCTGCAGTCAGCATCATAAAGACTTGTGCACAAACTGGCTGGCTGTGACTTCATGGTGCATACAGGTGCGAGTCAGAACAGCAAAAAGCAAAAAGCAAGCAGCAAGAAGCTAAAACTTTTTGAATGGGCTTGAGTTTTGTTTTTTTGGAGATATGTAGCCGTTAGAGCAGCTTAAGGCATTCAGTTGTGCTTCCACTCGATTTCCACCTAAATTGATTCTACTGCATTATAACCGCAGCTACAGTGAAGTGTTTAGTTAAAGAATTTATTAAGGAAACTTCAGTCGGTAACTGTAGTATTCCATATTATCTTGACGTGGCTGACTTACCAACAAGATACATTCCAATCCAGTCTCCAGCATCCACTTCCTCCTTGATGTCCCATGTGATCACCAGGTCTTCAGAGTGGCCAATGGTGTAGCTGGAGGAGCTGATGGTGAGGGTGGAGCGGCCGTTTGGGGAGACTAGGTCGGTATCACTGGTGGAGCGCGACAGCCCCAGCATGAATGCCTCCTGGTTCAGCGCAGGGACAGCATAGGTCTCTGGGCTGTAGCTGAGACGCCCCACAATCTTACAGCGCTGGCGGGTCTGGCTGCTCCGGGTTGGGGAGGCCATTGCCGCCAGGCCCAGAAACCGATTCTGGTACAAGTTCTGCAAAACAATACACAGCAAGGGAAGTAAGTCCCAAAAGAAGACCTGCGTTTACAGAAAATTTTAAAAGACCGTGACTTCATAAGGATGTGTAACTATTAGCAGGAGAAACATTGATTTTTAAGCTGGATGTATCCCTTGAATATTTGATTTTGAAAGAAAAAGAGATTTTGAAAAATATCAGGAAAGCTGAAATACAGTTTTATCCTTTGGGAAATGATTGTCAGTAATGTAACGTGTGAAAAATGAATATATTAGGCTCAAATATGCAAAACCGTGGTATGGTCCTTTAAGGAGACAGGAAAGATGATTCCATCTGCTGAGTCACTGTCCACATCTCAAATTTTAATGTAGAGTTAACAATATGGCAATTCTCTCTGAATATCAGATGACATGGGGGCATTTGTCAGACAACTGTCAATGTAACTGCACTTAAGGTGCCATGCATCATTTTTTAGGTATTCTCCTTAATATGATCTATTAATCCTATTTAACATGTATTTAAAGTAAAAACCACCCTCATAGGACTCATCTCTGGTGAGGATGAGTCCGCCTACAGGTGGGAGACTGACCATCTGGTGACCTGGTGCAGACAGAAAAACTTGGAGCTCAACGCTCTAAAGACAGTGGAGATGATAGTGGACTACAGAAAGAACCCAGCCCCACCCACCCCCGTCACCCTGTGCGACGCCCCAGTCGACACAGTGGAGCACTTCCGCTTCCTGTTCACCATCATTACTCAGGACCTCAAGTGGGAGCTGACCATCAGCTCCCTCACCAAGAAAGCCCAGCAGAGGATGTACNTCATCTCTGGTGAGGATGAGTCCGCCTACAGGTGGGAGACTGACCATCTGGTGACCTGGTGCAGACAGAAAAATTTGGAGCTCAACGCTCTAAAGACAGTGGAGATGATAGTGGACTACAGGAAGAACCCAGCCCCACCCACCCCCGTCACCCTGTGCGACGCCNGGACCTCAAGTGGGAGCTGACCATCAGCTCCCTCACCAAGAAAGCCCAGCAGAGGATGTACTTCCTGCAGCAGTTGAAGAAATTCAACCTGCCAACGACTATGATGGTAGTCTTCTATACCGCCATTATTGAGTCCATCCTCACCTCCTCCATCACCATCTGGTACGCTGCTGCCACTGCCAAGGACAAAGGCAGACTGCAGCGTATCATTCGCTCTGCTGAGAGAGTGATTGGCTGCAATCTACCATCCCTCCAGGACCTGTACACCTCCAGGACTCGGAGATGAGCAGAAAAGATTGTGGCTGACCCCTCCCACCCTGAACATAATCTTTTTGAGACACTGCCCTCTGGCAGGAGGCTGCGGTCCATAAGACTAAAACTTCACGCCACAAAAACAGCTTCTTCCCATCTGCAGTAGGCCTCATTAGTCAGACCAGAGACTGCCTCTGTCCACCCCACCCACACACGCACACACCCCCAGTCACCACACCGTTGCATTACATCCATTCGCTTACAACGTAACTTCTACAACCATTGGACTCTATGCGCTACATTAATGCACATCCCCTGTATATTGTACATCCTTTGTATATTGTACCTTCTTTGATCATATATTTGTATTTATCTTGTATATTTTTCTTGTCCTTCCTGAGCACCAAAAGCACCAGAGCAAATTCCTCATATGTGAAAACCTACTTGGCAATAAATCTGATTCTGATTCTGAAGTGACTCTCTCTAAATTTAGTATGTACTGTTTAAAATATGTCATGGTTAAGTCACGTCATGCTCCAAAGCGTTCACCAGCTGCAAAACAGAAGTTTTGTGCTGCGATGTCCACAAATTTCCATTTGTAACAATGGAAAATTGATAAAACTGTATCATAAGGTCATCAAGACCTTCCTTTTAAGTGTTTAAATGTTTTATACAAGTTAGCTGTTGATATTTGATGCTCTTTGTATTCTGGATATGAAATGCTGTTTGGTTTTTTTAATGAGCCAGTTCCACAGAAATCCTAAAAATGGTCATTTCATCTCTCAGACAGTCATTTCTGATATGACATCATAGGCAAGCATACAGCAGCACGCAACTTTCACAAGCTTCTAATGTGATGACAATTCCTTAAAGCATCTGGCAGAATATAAATCATTTAGAGAATCACACAAACACAGATGAGTGAACAAACAGAACAAAACCCTGAAAGAGGATGATGTTACTGACCTTGAAGCTACAGAGCTGCATCAGCATAACGAGCAGGAGACCCAATGCACCACCTGAGGAAGGCAGGACACGGTTACACACATATGCTACACACACAGAAGCTACACAAACAGCAATAACAGTAACAGGACTCCTTGTGATGTCATTATAGGTATTTATCTGAGACTGTTCTTTCACTCAGCTTCCCTTTTAAGTAAAGAAATTATTATAGACATCAAAATCATCCATATGTTCCATGTAGATTGTTCTGTGTTTCATCCTAACACTTTAGCATACATCCTGCTGAATGACAGATCTGACGCTAACGTTATAGCATGTGGAGTGATAAGTCACACGGTGTGACACGACACACTGATGTGATGTCACAGCTGCTCAGGTATAGCTGGGAAAATTCAAAACTACATACTAAAATTATTACAGTTTATTTTCATGGAGAAATTTATTGAAGCAAATCATTTTATTGGTTTTATTTATGCCAGACAGATGCTATATTTGAGTGCCACATGAATATAGTTGAATATATTATCATGTTTTAGTGGTTGATGGGATGCTGGCGTGCCACGGCAGCAAAAACACTGGGAAACACTGCTCACTTTTTTTCTTCCCTAACATGTGGCTGTGGCTCATGTAAAATCATCAGTATAAGCAACATGAGCTTCGTGGGGTGAGTTTTGCACATTGTAGCTTGCAGGATCTACTAGAAGCACTTTAGAGTGTTTAGCTCTGGCTTTCAACATTTGAAACCTGTGATTTCAGTGAAACCTGCAGAAAAGACACCAGTATTATCTGGCAATTTTATTTATTTATATATGGCTTTTTTTTGCAAATAATGGTTGATTTGGGCTAAGAATCAGCACTAATCACCAGCTTTGGGCCAGTATAAGCACCTAGAACTGGACCACTGCATGTGGCTGCTTCTGGTCTGTTCATCATAAGTCTGGCATGAGTGCAACTATGAGGTACACCATATTTAGTGTTGGCAAATCAGTTTAATTACCTGGTAGAGGTTTGATGTTCATCCAAACTGTGTTAAGCTCCTGTAGCTGTCCTAACAGTTCACTGTGGATAATTGATTCACTGTCAAAAAGTGAGGAGAAAAAAACCTATATGTACATTTACAGCTGCTTCTAAAACTCAGTTATAACCCAATCAATGTTAACTGAGATAACCGAACCACAGGAATTACCACTTAAGATTTCCTGCAAGTGCTTCACAATGAAAATGATAATTCTCTGGACTCAAAAGCTTTTGCATTTAGCTACATACAAAAACCTCAAACACTGTTGCTAATGCATACAACTAGAAAAAGCATTTATCTGGCAATTCTTCAGCTATGCCACAAGATGCTTTATTTCATGTTCATCCTGCATGTTGGTTGTTTAAAAAAAAACAAACACTGGATTTGTTTTAAGAAGAAAAAAAAACTATTTCATTATGTGCAGTTTTATTATATTTTTATTCTTAGCATAGTAATAGTGAACTAAAATAGGCTGCACACTAATACAAGCATTAAGCTTTTTAAGGAGCACTGGTGTTCCTGAACTGAAAAAAACTCTTTACATTTGTAAATCTAATATTTTTATTTCACATTTAATATAAAAAAGGTCAGTCCCTATTTGGAAATACAATTAGAGACAAATGGTTGCTTGATTACATGTGTTACATGAATAGAATAAAACTGAATCCAAGCCAGTCCAATACAATAAAAGACTGCTGTTACATCAATGTGAGCAGAGAATAGCATCATTTTGACTTCTGGGACAGATTCTCATCAGATAACTGATGTAATTGGGCCTGTGGGACTCAGCCACCCTCTGCAGAGTTTCATTCATGTAGCGTCAAACACTCCCATAAAGAAGCTGCCTCTACGCTTGCTGAAACCCTCAAATGACCACTGCTGTGTTGGACAGCATCATCCTTAAGTGGCACTGAACAGGAAGTTCAAACCCACTGTGACTGGCATCCAGGAATGGAATCCAACTCCCTTTAATAAGCAGAATTTAGTTTATGCATCATGCCTATCATAGAACTTTCTAATACAGAATAATGTAAAGTTAGATCAGCTGCTCTGAAAACGTGTGTTATCTTGGTTGAATCAGCATGATCACCCACTGGTGGCACTTTTTTTTTTTTTTTTTTTTTCTGTTTTCATGTAACTGTTCGTCATAATGCAATTATTTACCACTACGTGGATTTGTAGGCAGATATGGAGAAATACACACATTTATCAGAAATGCTATGTGAGGGTTTTCCTGATGGGAATCCCCACACACAGGGAGGGGGATGTGTTACAAACAGGGCGAAGCTGCCGCCCGTTACCTCCCACACCCACGCGTACAACTCCCTCAGCCACGCGTCATGACGCCAAACGCTTCAACAAATATCTCCATTTTACCGACCTTGTTCGGGGCGAATGCCAACGTTCCGTGAACCATATCTCATGAGAATCTGTCCTTCGCTTGGATAATGTAAGGTGAGCATGAGATGTGACTCTGACGTGTTTCGCTGCAGGATCATTAACATCATTTACCGCTGATGTTATTATGCTGAAAAGGATTTTACGTATTTATTCATCTTATCATTCGCAACAGTATTAGCCTACCTTAGCCTGATTAAAGTACCGGCTTTGTTAATGGTGTTTTATGTGTATTTTCCCATATGACAGAAAGGGCCGCTGACTGCTACATCATATGACGTCACACAGCAACAATGAAACGGCCTACCTGGGATAAAATAAACTGCCTGTGAATCATTCTCCAAGCTGAGGATCGGAATGAAGAGTTAGCTACAGGCCTGCTAATTTCCATCCAGCTTCATTTCGACGGCACACAAACAAACAGCGTCCTGTGAAAAAAAGCCCATAGGACACGCGAGGAAGAGGCTGGAATCACATCCTTTCCTCTCTGCCTGGACCAAAGTAAAGTTACCCAAAAAAAACAACGTGCGACTTCCGCCCACTGCTTAACCTGCCTGTGTTTAAATGTTTCTGCTGACCAACGTTTATGATAGAAAAATGAGCAAAAATGGTAAAGAAATGAAAAGTTATTTACTATGTTTACACCAAATAATAACGCCAAATTTAACTGAAATGCCGCTTTACCGCTCAGACATCCTTTTATTTTGAATTTTTCACTTCCGCTCAAATGGAGGCTAACTCTGTCAGACCTGACGCAGCTACTGGTTGCCGCACAACCAATCAGAAAACGCGCTTCATCCTGGCTCCCTCCACCTACAGCACACAGAAACATGCTTGTGCACGCGCATGCGGTCGCGCGCACAGCTCATCATTGCCGCAACAGATTTGTAATTCCTTGCTGGAAAATAAATTTCACGTGGAATTATCAGGCCACAAACAAGAGACTCGCACACCGTTCAAAACAAAAAAAAAAAAAAAAAAAAAAAAAAAAAAAAAACAGGAGAAAATCCTTCAAAGCATTTATTAAGCTCACCACAAGTGCAAAAAGGTGTATAGTACAAATCCAGGTGAACCCTGAAGACAAACGCGTCGATTTTTACATCTTCTTCAGTGTCTCAGGAATA
>VXCM01007408.1:0-21593 GCA_014773175.1 Lucifuga dentata | reverse complement strand
TTATTCGGGCTTGGGACCGGCACAAGGAGGACACTGGCTTGTGCCCCCTTGAGGCTGCATTAATAAAACACAATACAGTGACAACCACTAAAATTGATCCAAATCTGTCAGTTTATATAGTGCATGAATTCGGTGACTTTATTGCACGAGATAAAAGAGAATTTATATCTATTGCACTTTATCCTCTGTAGCCTAAACCTCCAAGCTGAGGGAAGAGTTTCAAATTCCCCACTAAGAGGATGGAGTGTATTGGTTTGAATTACCTGGGCTTTCCTCAAAACCTGGTGAGAACAGACGGCTGACAGGGAAGACTGCTGTTTACCAATGATTTTGCTGGCCGTTTTAACAATGTTGTTCAGTCTGTTCTTATTTTGAACATTTAGATTTCCATATCAACAAATCAGTGAGAATGTTAAGACTGAGTCTACTGATTCTTAAAAAGTAATAATATGAAAGTACCCAAGTATGCTGCAACTCCTGTGCCCAGCCATCCTAAAAACCACTTTGCTAAACGCTTAAATGAAAAATACTGTATAATATGTGTGATATGACGCCACTGAGCAGTTCTTCACCACTGGTTTCTTTTCATTCCTTCCTACAGCAGCCTTTCTGATTGTCAGGTGTTCCGTTAAAAGATCATTCTTGATATTGAATAGTGCAATAGAGACGATGTATTTCTTTTGTCATTTGTTTTTTTTGTTTGTATTTTTGGATAGCTAGGATTAGTCTGATCTTAGGTTTATCTGTTGTGCGCCTGGCTGATGTAAAAGCAAATGTACTGTGAACACTTGCATTAGTGTATTTTTGATGAATAACTGAAAGCCTTTTGAAGCTCACTTAAGGAAAATAACCTTAAAAAGGTAAAAGGGAATATTTTAAATTTGATGGGGAAACTTGGGAAGATTACAGTTTTCTACAGGAAATGTCTCCTGTATTTTCCTTCAGGCTTGCTTCAGAACATAATATCTAATGTTAAACTAACTTTCCTTTCAGTGTGGTTTCTATTTTTGTAAGATGTGATGTCATTATGTAATGACAGTTTTTAATCACTGTGCATCTTTGACTTGTATCATGAGTTGAGTGCTACGCTTGAGTTTTGAAATTTGTTTACTGATTTTTTTTCACTCTTATCTCTTTTATCACATGGAAACGGTTTGGAAATGATTGATGATTGCTGGCAGTGAAACATATGTGTTCAAAAGTTGTTATATTCTACATTTTTCACTCTGACAGTACATGCCCATAACACATAAATGACAGACATTTGAATTTTTTTTTTTTTTCTGAAGTAGGAAAGTCTTTGATTTAAGGTCTGGGTCAGTGTCAGTTTTTCATCTGACATACAATTTCTGTTGAGTAATTAAAAACTAACTCCAAATTCAAACCCTCACATTTTTACAGACAGCATGGATGTGAATGATTCTCCTTCACTGCCAAACATTGACACAGCAGATAGTTTTTCATGTGAGAAGCTGGAAATAAAATCATGCTTGGTTTTGAAGGTTTGTCAGTTTTTTGGGGTATTTTTTTTTGGCTCTTTAGCAGCTTGCTTTTTTTTTTTTNTTTTTTTTTTTTTTTTTGGCTTGTTATACTCTCTGCCCACACTAGATGGTGCTAAGGATTCTGGCAATCTACAATATATTTTACACCTGCTAAAGATCCTAGCACATTTATTATTTCTTTCATTATTACATATTTGCAGATTTATTAAAGAGTGACACAATCATCTGTTTCACTGACACTAGCCATTTTTGGGGGGGGCAGTCATGTATATACATGTAAATCCAAATTTTGACAGGTAGTAATACTACATGAAAAGGGATTTGAGAAATACCTATTAAAATTCCTGTGTGACAGTGAAAACGTTATCATGGCAACATGAAAAATCTTCAGTTTAGCTGGAATTTAGGCAACATTTCTGTGTCAAAGGCATGTCAGTCCACATTACAAAATACAATTTTGTGGAATAATTCAGCTGCGAGACATTTTTCATTCTGCTTCAGTGTTTATTTGATTTATTCAGGGATGCTTTAGTCAATACACATTCTCTTTATCAGCAGCATCAGAGTAACAGCAGCAACTAATGTGCCTTGCTAAAGTGCACTTCAGGCACAGAAGGATTTTTTAGTTTTGCCAAGATTTTGAACTGGCACTGCTCCAGTCACAAACTCAGTATGTCAAAACTGCTATCGTGGCTCCACTTAAAGGACCATACTGGCCATTTTGCATGTTTGAGCCTAATATATTAAATTTTCATACGTGTAACACTACTGAAAATCATTTCCCAAAGCATACTACTGAAACGGTGAACTTAAAAAAAATTTTCCTACCTTCCAGACCACACTGATTTCAGTTCATTCTGATACGCTATTAAAATCAACTTGTTGATACTTGAAACTTTCTTGGGATAGGTAATCCATCATCGTGAACAAGACGGTATTCAGGTCTTTTTCAAAGTTACGTAATTTTAGCGTTTAAATGCAACAAAAAGCGTGGAGTTATCTGAAAATGCTTCCTAGTGGTGCATTCCAGTGCTGTAGTGAACTGACAACAGGAAGCATTTTCAGATCACTCCTTTTCAAGTATCAACAAGTTAATTTTAATAGTGTGCCAGAATGAACTGCAACCAATGGCGGTCTGGAAGGTAGGAATTTTTTTTTTTTAATTCACCATTCCAGTAGTATCCTTTGGGAAATGATTGTCAGTAACGTTACGTGTATGAAAATTGAATATATTAGGCTCAAACAAGCAAATGGCAGTATGGTCCTTTAACACAACAGAGAAGTAGAGAGTGTTCATGCACTACTGCTGAAACATTTGGAATCACTAATGATTTTCACACAGAATCAATGTTTCTAGTAATGTAAAACTTTATGTATGTATAAAATGATTCTACTATGTCTGTTAGTATTATACACCTACAGGTTTAAAATAATTTGCAAGAAGCTGTAAAAAATGAAGACATTTAACAATTGTCCAGAATCATGACAAGAGTTGTAGATGATTCCAAATTCATGTAGAGAAGCTGTATGTGGTTCCAGATATTTTTAGGAAATTCTAGATTATTCCCTGATGCTCTAGAAAACCGAATACCTCATATTTGCAAAGCAGTGATTAAATCTCACGGTAGCTCTTTTAATGAAAAAATCACTAAAATAGCGTTATTATTTAAAAACTTTTTTCCCCAAAATATTTGAAATACTAAATAATACATCTTGAAATAGATTTTTGTGTTTGTTTTATATGATTTACAAAACACAATTATTGAATAAACCAGCAAGAAATAATTAACTGACAAGTGATTCTAAACTTTTGAGCGGTGGTGTATATAGCAGATATATATTACACTATACAAAACAGTTAAAGGCACAAAGAATATACGGAGGAATATTCTTTTATTCTTAATATATTAAGAATATTTGTATCTAAGTTCAAACATACCAACATCTGGATAATTCCTCAAAGAGGAGTAATCTACTAAAGTATCACAACCATACAGAAGTTTAGCTGAAACCTGGATAATATTTTAATCGTGTAACGGGGATATGAATGCCCAGGTTATTGCAAATTTGGGATGGTATTATGAGCATCATATCCCAAATACAATCAAAACCGGGATACGACTTGTTATTAAGATACTTGTGTGGATGTAAACTTATGCACTGTGTTACTCAGTAGCCTCTCATGTACTCCTTGCAGGAAGTAGAGGCACAAGATGTCTCCAGTGTATCGCGGCATGTTCACATCTGCTGCGCTCATTAAAACAGCAGCTCACTTCCTCTCTGGGATCCAGGTCAGCGGTTTGGACCAGCTACACTGAAATAGATGTGACACTGTGCTTCAGAAAAAGTTCACATAGATTGCAAATTTATGCAGACAATAATATATTTACCATAAGTAGATTCCTGTTCTTTATCCAGGCTGTTTTTCTTTTCTGTCATTTGTGAAGCTTGTTGCTCTTCTGCCTTTTTTCCACGTGTTTTGCTGCCATTTATATTCTGTTATCCAACTGTAATTGTGTGTTGTGCTTTTTTAGATAGTTATATTTCCAGAGATGTGTAAGTTTACACCAAGTGCATGCTGGGAAAGGATCAAGTCCAATAATAACTCTTGCTATAGCAACCAGGTACAGCAAATGAGTGTCATTGTGTTTTTTTCACTATGCAAACAAGCTCAACGTTCATAATTGTTTCCACAGGTTTTACTGATTCAGCTTTACCACCCATTCTTACATTGACAGATTTTTGAAAGAGAGATCAGGATGTGAGTCTGTGAATGAATTTGGGGCATCCAGACTTTTCTTTTTTTTCTGGAAAACACTGAGCATTCCCTGTCAGAGTATATTCTCTCTGCCAGAAATGGACATAGCGACGATCAACAAAACAAGAGTTCCTGAATCGTTTCTGCTGAGAGCTGCAGCAGGGATCTACGTTGTGATTGCACATTCATAGGTGCTGGTGTAGAAATAAAGATTTTTTTTTTTAAATCATTTCTGGCACTGAGCACTTAAGTGCAGTTTGTGGTTCTATTTTTGACTGTGTTTGTCTGCTTTCCATAAGAATATGTCAAATAATGGACAGTGGTGGTGGGATTTGGGGTTAGATG
Organism: Lucifuga dentata; assembly: GCA_014773175.1. NCBI lineage: Eukaryota > Metazoa > Chordata > Actinopteri > Ophidiiformes > Bythitidae > Lucifuga > Lucifuga dentata. The sequence continues at coordinate 16,988 of VXCM01007408.1, read as the reverse complement.
TGATACTGAAGTTGGGATTCATATACAGGATCTATCAACAGGTGCAATTTAGCACAGATCCAAGTATTATTGATCTAGATCTGGTGGATTAAACTAAATGCTCAGACCATTTTTATGGTTTCACTGTAAAAAGACAAAAAAAAAAAAGAAAAAGAAAATCAAGGCTAGAGAAATGCAGTTACCAATGTGTAGATAAGATTATGCTGATTCTGCAGTATATAATGGTGTTGACATAAATTCAACAGTTATGGATTTATAGTCCAAACAATTATGTCCACAATACCACTGTAAAATGGATTTGCACAATAAATGTTTTTTGTTTTTTTTTTTTTTTNATTTTTTTTTTTTTTTTAACACATCTGATTTGAAGGTAGTGAGTTCTCTCTAGTTTAACCTGTGACTACTGTACTAACTGGGACCCAGTTGAACTCTCATTCAAACTTAACACGTATTAAAAGCTATACAGTATCCTACTGGGTTTTTAGGGATAAATGACAAAAACTGATGAAGTGATTTTTGAGCAACAGATGTATGGAAAGCCTATTTCCTATTGGCTCAGCCAACTGATTTTTCACTGTAAAAGGCCCAGTAGAAATGACAGCCACATCCATGTTAATTTAGTTGTGGTATTGCCGTTACAGCAGACTCTCCCCTCACCAGCAAAGATCATATAGACCAAGCATTTCCTGTCACCATGTGTAAGGAAATGGCTTTTCCACATGTGCTCTACATGAACTTGCACCTTAAAGGACCATACCGGCCTATTTGCATGTTTGAGCCTAATATATTAAATTTTCATACGTTACGTTACTGACAATCATTCCCAAAGATAAAACCGTATTTCAGTTTTCCTGATATTTTGCAAAATCTCTTAATCTTTCAAAAACAAAAATTCAAGCGATACCACCCATCTTAAAAATTGATGTTTCACCTGCTAATAGTTACGCAGCCTCATGAAATTGGTCGTTTAGATTTTTTACTGCATTCACTCTGTGCTTTTTATTGCACTTAAATGCTAAAATTACGAAACTTCAAAAACAAAACAAAACAAAAAAAAAAAACCCTGAATACACGTCTTGTTCGCAAGGATGGATTACCTATCCCAAGAATGTTTCAAGTATCAACAAGCATACCAGAATGAACTGAAACCAATGGTGGTCTGGAAGGTAGGAAAAAAAGTTTTAATTCATTCCAGTAGTATCTTTGGGAAATGATTGTCAGTAACGTTACATTTATGAAAATTGTACATATTTTGGCTCAAACATGCAAAATGACCAGTATGGTCCTTTAAGCAGGTCTCACATGATTATAAATATAAGCTAGGTGGCTCCATATTGGACATTTTTCTGCCTGTCACAGTCACAGGCTGCAGTTTCCTTCACAGCCTTCAAATAGATTTCCAGGGAGGTACAGTAGGTAATGATTGACAATTGTGGATAAGAGTAAAAATTGGCATTATTTCTGGGCTGCCCACTTTGCACATGATGAAGAATGCAAAACATGATAACACAAGACTTCCATACGATTATATTTTTATCTGATGGGTCAGCTATCCTTCTTTACTGTCTGTAAAGTCAGTCAGAGAGGAACTGGGGCTAGCTGCCTGTTGTAACTGTCTCCAGGTCCCTCCCCCACAGCATATCAGCTTTATTATGAATGTTTTCTAAATATTTCACTATCGATTCTGGATAATATTTGGTTTCTTGCTCTATTGACCCAACTTTCATGGCCAGTGGATAGAGCAGACACTACACATCAATGAGGGTCAGTGAGGTCAACTATCTTTCCAAGCAATGGCAGACTATTAAGGGCTTTTTCCTTTGCTAACAATGCAATTTTAGTCCCACTGAATAACTCTATTTTAGCTGTGACCTTTTCAGAAACTGTAGGAAATGCAGACTGTGTGAGGTTCACAACAGCACCACTAGCCAGAACGGATTCAGCTTGACGACGAGGACTTTATTAGATACTCAGCTGTCTAAATGTGTTCAATTACAGGACTTTCTGGGTGGCAAACGTTCTTTTATTCCTAAATCAAGTGATTTTTTTGACCTTTAGAAAAGACTCCAAAACAGTTATAACTATAGAAGATATAAACTTACAACTTGATTTTACACTTAGAATCAAAGAGGCAATAAAGACTGAAACAATAAAGACTAAAGGGAAGCAGTAAGAGAGCAGGATGTTAACATTATGCTGTAGTAGAATAAAACTCAGAACTCCAAATTTTTGACCTCTGACTGGGAAAAGTCAAAGAAAACAAAATATTTCCATGTTGTCTCCCACTTTTAGTTCGAAGGTGCAGTGGTCATAAATGAGGCAATTCTGAGCTACATTTGTTTTGAGGTACAACAAATGCATAACAAAGCCTAACCACTTCAAGTTACACGGTTGGTTGATAAGTTCTGAGTTTGACACACAAAGAAGTACAAATATAATTCTTAGGTGTCTTTGCACTACAGCTGCATCCATATCATTTGATTTATTACAAGTTCCAGAGGCTCTGTGTGTTTTATAACTCGGGCAAACTAAGCCATCTGTTCTCAATCCTGGTCCTCATGACCCATGTGTGTTTAACCAATTAAGTTAATTATTTAACCAATTAAGTTGGAGGCACTGACTTCTCATCAAACACATCTGATATAGCTAATCAGTTGTGCACAGAACAGGAAAAGATGGAAAATTCACAACGACCAGGATTGCAAAACCAATGTACTTGGCTAACGTTCAATGAAAATGTACATGCTAGCTACTAGCCGTAACTGAGGCTAGCACCTACTAGCCTGATTTCCCCCCTCAGACTTTAACTATACCCAAACATGAAAAAGGCTTTAGTTTGTGTTTTTGGGGGAAAAAGAACCTGGCCTCTGATAATGACACTATATCAATTGTAGAGGAAAAGCACCTCTTTTGGCAGAGGTATTTTGAACCTTTACATTAGCTTGTTAGCCTAGCTAGCTAACGTCCTAAAATATTATTCGTGATATTTTAGACTGGGGGACTTCTAAAAATAACGGTCAAGGTCAAAATTAATGGCAACCTTATATTTTATATTTCATTTAATTAATTGTGGCCAGAATTGCTTATTTGTCTAGTTTGTCAATTAACTATAACCACCTGTTTGTTGCCGTCATTTTGCTCCGCCAGTCCACTTTCATTTGACTCAACTAATTTTTGCTTCCAGAAAATGTTTGGGTATGTAGGTGCTTTTAAAGTTTACAAACTCCCATCTGCTCAGTTCCTACCTTCTCCTCCTGACCAGACTACCCACAAACAAGCCCACACATCCGGCCCCGCCTGCCTGCTCCTCCCGCACCTCCTGCCTGGAACCTGGTTGTACTTTCGCTGTGCGAAACAACGGGGGAGACGTGGAGGTCTGAGGAGTTTCGTGGACTTTCTCCTTCATCTCTTTCCACAGTCCACTTCCTTCTGGTTTTCACTTAGCAAACAACAGACTAACCATGGCTTCTCTTGGTCTGGGCTCAACGGTTCTCCTGACCTCCATGGTGGCCCTGTTCGGCTTCTGCACCGCCCGCTCGGACGCGCCCCGGGGCGTCGCGGTTGGGTTCGTTTTTGACCCCAAAGCTAAGTGCGATCCTCCGTGTAAACACGCAGGAATCTGCATCCGGAACAACACATGCTTCTGCTCCAGGGGATATGAAGGCGAGACCTGCCAGTATGGTGATGTTACAGCCTTTTTTTTCTGCATTTACCTGTACAGAGAATTAAATTAGTAGGACTTTATTGAGGGGCTACATTCAATTAATTTATATTTTCACTTGTAGCAAGGGGTCGTTTATATTTTCACTTTGGAAAACTACAACAACTAAGCTTTTAGGGTTCTTTTTTTAAAATGATGTATAACAGACAATTACCTGGTTTATTTCTCATTGTATACTGTCTGTGATGTGAAGTCTGTATTTCTCTTCAGAGATGATTATTTTAAAGGGGAATTATAGATGGGGTACATTCAGGGTTTAAATTAGAACTAAATACAAAAAAAAAAAAAAAAAAAAAAATTACACCAAACTTACTTCTAGAAAAAAAAATATTTACGCGTTTCCTTTTATAAATTCCAGCCTAACTTCCAATGTGTAACCTTTGGGATGTATAATAGCATATTAAATATTTGTAGTCATTGAGCCAAATCACCAGCATTATAAATGATAATTTTCAGGAAAACATTACCCATTCCTCTTAAACCCCCATCTTACAACTTACAATGACAGTATCCTTCCAGAATATATAAACTATTTATGCATACCCTCTTAGTAATTTGATTTAAATACATACAAGTGTTAAAATACTTCATACACAATATGGAGATGTTTATCAGTAAACCATTCTGTTAAAACATGTTATAAAGTCCAATAATTGAATCAGTTTGAATTTGGAAAAATTCTCATAAATTTGTGTACTGATCATTTTGTAAAGATGCACCTTCTTAACCTCAGAGAAATTAAAATAGACAGCAGCTTTGAAAAGTCACCTTAGCTCATCAATAATGTGAAAATCCTGTTTTGTTTTTTTTTGTTGTTGTTTTTGTTTTTTTAATGCAGCTAACTGTTATCCCAAATGTAAGAATGGAGGAGAGTGTCTTCGCCCTGGGAAATGCAGATGTCCTCCTGGATTCGGAGGAAGATACTGCCATAAAGGTAGCCAATTTTGTCTGCGGTGACTTTCAGATCCCTCTTCATGTTTTTTTTCCCTGCATGTATCAACGTTAAGATGTTGTCTTTGTTAACCAAGCTGTTGGCAAACCAAGTTTAGGCTTTCAGATCAAGTGTTAAATCGTGTCAATGCATGCAGCCAAAAACACTTGACGACAGGTATATCCATCTCATCAACAACACTACTGACACGTGTACCCTGTCTGTCATTGGCAGTGACGTGCGATGGCGGGTGTTGGAATGGCGGTGAATGCATCGCTGTCAATGGCGTGGCAAAGTGCAACTGCCCCTCAAGCTGGGCTGGTTCCAGATGCCAAGAAGGTCTGTTTATAGCCCTGAATAATTACCCTGTTAACACGTAAGGTCAAAGTCACCAAATTGGACTGTGTGGTTTCTCAGCTGGAACCATTCATCAACACAAGGCTAAAACCTTCAAGTCACGTCAACACATCTCCAGTTCCAAGTTGCTGTTACCAAGAGTAGCAAAGCTGTGTACAGCGGCAGCAACACATCCAGTAATCATGACTGTAATTTACATTGTGAACAAGCATTTATGAATTCTTGATAAGATGTAGTTTAGTTAAAACCATTAGAACCGTTTTTTCGAGTAATATACATTGAAACTATGTCAAAAGGGCAAGGGGTCACTTTTGATACTAACTGAAGAAAGTAGTGTTGCCATTCTAAATTACTCAGGTTGACCTCTCTGACCTTGTAAGTTCAACAGAGAATACTGGCTTGACTCTTAGCTGCACACCCAAAATCAGAAACAGCATGGGTGGTTAATAACAAAAAATAAAAAAGGAGTAGTCAGCCATGTTTTAAAATGTTTCGTGTCATTTCTGACCTTTTAATTTCTGACCAGCTCTATCCAGTAGCTCAATGATGCCTCTAGAGCAACTGTCCCCCAAAAATGTGTGAAATCTATCACTAAAACTATACTTCCTGGTGTGCTGAGATTGTGTTACTGTGGTTTGTTCCCCAGCAATTTGCCCACAGGGATGTAGGAACGGGGGGATTTGTGTGGCTCCAGGAATCTGCAGCTGTCCGGAGGGGTGGCTGGGTGGTGCCTGCCACACGGGTGAGTTCAGATTCATCCAGCCTGCTCTGTCTGTTGTGATTTACGATTTACTTTATATATATAGAAAATGCTGCCATTTGATGGTTTCCAAATCACCTCACTACAAAAAACTCATCAACTTCCCTTTCCTGTCTTCTCCTTCTCACATATAAAGAAATGAATTCAGAAGTATCCTGGATGCACTGATGTACAGTATACACATGCTTTCTTTTGTCTGTCTTATCTCACTCCTTCAGACTCCGTTCAGCTTTGCTCTTATATTCCCGAGGTCCCTGTAAACTGTTTACGTCTACATCTTACAGAGAAGAATAGCTCTGCAGATATCAGTCTGCCAACATCTGAGAATGATATAAATTACATGTCTACTGAGGGACTGAAGGAAATTTTTTTTTACTTCAGTGTTTTTCCAGATGTGATGAAACCCAAACTCTTCTCACCACTTTTAGCATTTACATATTAGGATTGGTTCTAAGGATTTTACAAATGATTAACTCCTTTATTCTCCTTTCTGTAGCTGTGTGCAGTCAGCCCTGTCTGAATGGAGGGAAATGTATTTCTCCCGACAAATGCCGCTGTCGCCCCCCTTACTCTGGCCCTCGCTGTGAGGAGAGGAAAAAGTCCCATTAGTGTGATCCTGGCAGGGTCAGAGGTCAATGAGGTCCGATCAGTGGCTTTATTCTAATGCGGACTGTTACCTTTTTTTAAACTAAAACATTGGTAGTTTTTACCTTTTTAATCATATATGTAATTCTTTTTTTTTTTTCAGAACCTGTTTTCATTTTTTTTTTGTATAAACATGTTATATAATTTTCTGTATTAAATGAGTAAAAGTGTGAACTGTGTGCATTCAGTCTATGGAGCAAAAGTTCATTCACCAAAATAGAAACATGGTTTATTTTTTTATTTGTCATATAAAATTTATATCACAGTGTAATCATACATACATAAAGACTGATGGTCTTTACGTAATTCTTATGTTTGTGTATGTTTGCTATCAGTGTAAATGGGTAACTAAGAAACTAAGGCTGGCCTGATCAATATATTAATATAAGCAATACAGAAAAATGGACAAATGCATTTCTTGTTCATCTTGCATCTTCAATCTAAAACAAGTTACTGGTGTACTTTCTAAGTTAATCATAGAGAAAAAGCAGATTTACATTTATTTTTCGCATAAAAAGAAAACAGTGCATGTCAGTTTGGTTAGGTTAAGCTATAATTTGGCTAAATTTGCACTCAAAGCTTCCAGGTATGCAGAAACTACCTACTGCTTATCGATGAATCATATGTCTATCAGATTCATTTGTCGTTTACTTCTTAATAATGTGCAGTAACATTCACAGTATTTCAAATCTGTGTGTAAGCTCTGCAAGATGCATGTACCAGCTGTGTGTTACCTTGAGCCATGAGGTAGTGATGTACAGGGACAAAAAGACAAGTGCAATACATCAAATCCCCCTGTTGGTGTCCAAATGTGCATGGAGCCACACATCCAAGAACACACTCACTCATACCCACACACGCACACACACACACACACACAGACAACACTTCCTGGTGCTCTCTTCTTGCTTTGTCATAATCTCTTTCATTCCATTTCTCATCCCTTCTCCATCATGCTTGTGATGCCTAAAGGTGAAAACATCAATAAAATATGAGATTTCACTGTGTCACAACCAAAAAGCACATTAAGTTACTGGATGTCTTTATCTAGTGTATTAGACAATCATCAGAGAACTGTTTTAGTGTTGGTAGCCCCCATGAAACTGGGCCTTTAGCTATATTATTGTTAGCACTGTACTTCTCTACTGAGATATATAGACTCTGTGTGCTCTGTGTACAAAACCCCCTGCTGACCTTTACTGCGCAGGTGAGACCTGTGTATCTTTGACGACAGTGGCAATAGTCAGGCAGGACACACCTCCCTCCGTTCAGGCACTGCTGTTTGCAGACCGCTGAGGAAGAAATCAATATTAAAGAAAAATTCTCTGTAATTTTTTTTTATTTTTTTTATTTTTTTTTTTTTTACAAGCTGAGTTTTATTTTCATCGGTTTGGAAATCATCACTTATAGCATATTTTACTGACTAGTTTCATTACTGACTGGGATCAGGGAACATGACAGATAAAAGGAAAGAATTGAGCTGCTATCCTCAGAGAAATGCGATAGGAAAGTGCAAGCCACTAAAAAGGTGTATGGCAAGTCCTTTGTACCTATTGCTACTGCAACCTAAAGGACCATACCACCCATTTTGCATGTTTGAGCCTAATATTCAATATTCACGTAACGTTACTGACAATCATTTCCCAAAATATACTACTAGAAAGGTGAATTAAGAAAATTTTTTCCTGTCTTCCAGACCACCATTGGTTTCAGTTCATTCTGATTCACTATTAAAATCAACTTGTTGATACTTGAAACGTTCTTGGGATAGGTAATCCATCATCGTGAACAAGACGTATTCAGGGTTTTTTTTTCGAAGTTTCGTAATTTTAGCAACTATGCACAATAAAAAGTGCAGAGTGAATGTACAGTATGTCTCCACTGGGGAATATAGTCCCAAAAGAAGNATAAAAAGTGCAGAGTGAATGTACAGTATGTCTCCACTGGGGAATATAGTCCCAAAAGAAGACCTGCATTTATCGAAACATTTAAAGACCGTGACTTAATAATTTTGCATAACTATTAGCAGGAGAAACATGGATTTTTAAGGCGGGTGTATCGCTTGAATATTTGATTTTGAAAGAATAAGAGATTTTGCAAAATATCAGGAAAGCAGAAATACGGTTTTATCCTTTGGGAAATGATTGTCAGTAACCTTACATGTATGAAAATTCAATATATTAGGCTCAACATGCAAAATGGATGGTATGGTCCTTTAAAGTGCATCCTTTGTCTCTTTCCCTATTTTCTAGGTAACTTCATTAGACTGAGATTTATAGTGGAGTCCGCCAGAGCAAGCGACCCGAGTGGTTAGACAAACAGACAGGTTTTAAATAAACAACAGAAAATGAAGGTGAACGTAACAAATACCCATTATGATTCTTCTATTGCTCTGCCAAACCTATATGAACACATAACAAAGTCTGAAAAGGGTCTTCCCACATCTCTAAAATAATCCCAGCAAGTCATATTATATATATATATTACTATAACCGATGAGAATGATGGCACTGACTCTGAAAAAAATAAACCCAGGTTATACAGTAAGACAAGCAGGACACTTATGAAAGAACGAGGATGGGACAGTCAGATATTCCATACAGATATGACCAGAAACATACAAACTTCAACAAAACCAGAAAACATGCTAATGAGGTAAATCTGTTCCAACACCTGTGTTTTTATATAATTATTAAAGGCAATCAAATTAACACAAGAAAGCAGTAAAAACAGTAAGATATGGGTGAATATTTTTGCATGTCCAGTTGATCATTGATCATCATGTGGTTAAAAAGCCGTACTCTGAATATCACTGCAGTCAGTATAACATTATCATCACATGATGAGACTTACGTGTTTGACACTGAAGACCTTCCCACCCAGTGGGACAGTGGCACGTGTTTGGTCCTACACACTCACCGCCATTTTTACACTTCTGCAGACAGACAGCTACAGACAGAACAGAGATGGATGCATGACTGCAATGCTCATGCAAAAAAAAAAAAATATACTGTTCTCCATCCCTGACTGAGTTAAAATGAGACCCAATGGAAAAACAAAAATGATGGAAAACTAAAACTCTTCATAACAAGAACCACAACAAAATATAAAGGATTTCCATGTTCTTATTTTCATTCACGTCTATTTTCTACTAAAGTGTCCACATCATGGAATCACTTACGTATGTTGCACCTCTTGCCCCTCCACCCTGAAGCACAGGAGCACGCGTTGGGTCCCACACACTTGCCTTTATTCATGCACACCGGCTCACACACACCTGGAACACATTTAAACATTACACCACCATATTTTCACCTGCAAGAAACCATTAATTCCAGAAAAGAAACTAGGCTGGAGTGTTACTTACTCTTTTGGCATCTTTTACCCGTGTAGCCTTCAGGGCAGGAGCACACGTTATTCCTCATGCACTGACCTCCATTCTTACAGGGAGGGCTACAAACGGCTGAAACACACAACAAGTATGGGTCAGCTGCGGGTTATTAGACATTTGGATTTGACTAATTTAATCATTACTCCTTGTTAAACATTAATATAATCAAGTTCTTTGATATAATCAACTTGCCAATTTGACACTGAGAGCCGTAGAAGCCACTGGGACAGGCACAGATGCTGGGTTTGATGCATATCCCTCCGTTCAGACAGAAAGGGCTACAGAAAGCTGTGGAAGAGACAAGGAAACGTACAGATTACAGAGATGTAATATAATAATCGGGTTAATGTCAAATGTTGTCTTTTGAACATGCAGCTAAACTGTCTGAAGTGAAGTCGAGATGTGAGGGGAAAAATTCTGACACCTTGGCCCAGATTCATCGCTATGCACAAATATCATGGCGTAACCACGTTTGCTCATTCATAAATATCTGTACCAACATATTTCAGCGTTTGCCTTGGAAGAGGAGTTACTGTGATATTTCCTTATTTACATGTCATGGTAGCTATTCATAAAACAAACCCACACACAAAAATTGAGACATGCTTCATTCTGGTGGTAAATTTCAGTGGTATGAAATAATCTGGGCGACGTTTCAAACTTTATTTGCCTCACATGTGTTAGTAATCAGTAACTTTGATACACTCACTCAGCTGATCAGTCAGTTCCTGGGGGAGTTTTGATCCAATCTCACCACGTTCTTGAGGTGCTCTGTTCGTTCATAACCTCACCTGCTGCACTGCCCCTCCCCCACACAGCACGATCAAAAACTACTTCCTGTTATTTTAGTGTCAGTCTTTTAAAACGAGGAGCTCTAAAACAGAATATATGTTTCCTTTGCCGATTTATCGCTTTAAAACCAGATGAATCAAGATAAATGGTGGCTGGTAAATATGCAGCAGCTCATTAACACNCGCTTTAAAACCAGATGAATCAAGATAAATGGTGGCTGGTAAATATGCAGCAGCTCATTAACACGCTCATCTTCATTGGCTTTTACCTGTCACACCTCACAGCAATGCTACCTTCATGTGACAGTGGTGCGCTGATTATCATAGAAGATGTTTTAAGAATGAGCTTCAATTATCATGGTGCACATTAAGGCAATGCTAAACCCATAGGCACCATTTTTTATGAATCTGACCCCTGTATCTACAGTGTGAATGCAGGCTTGGTTTATACATGTTCACACCTTATGTTGTACCTGAGTTACATGTGGGTCCGGACCAGCCAGGCTTGCACTTGCACACATCAGGAGAAACACACTCGCCTCCATTTTCACAGTGTCTGTTACACACCACTGTATGGGGAGATTATTTTTCATGAAATACTCCGCCACAAGTAAAGCTTCTGCATTTAAAATTTCACTTCAGTAAAAATAGAAGCAGTTAGCTGGTACTCGTTGTGAAGAATTGTTTGTGTTGGAAAATTAGGAAAATGAAAATTCCCAAAATTAGAAATCACAGAAAATTTCCCATATCTGAAGATACACAATGATGTGTAGATTCTCAAAATGTGATAAGAGATTAAAAAAATAACCTTCATTCTCATATTTTCACCCAGCTGAAGGATTACACGTGACTGGACGGGTTAAGAAAATTCTTTACCCCGTTTCCCTCTTTGGATAACTTCCAAACTGCATTTGTTCACCCAAGCAAAACAAGGCTGTTTTAAAGAATTCCTGGAAATTTGACATTTTGGAATTATTTATTTTTGCCCCAAAAGCAGTAATTTTTTTGAAAGATGAATGCAGTTGAATAAAAAGCTCATTTTCCTGAATGGAAATACTCAAGTAATGCGCCAGTATAAAACAACACTGACTATATTTCCCTGATCTGATCGTCCTGAAAGATATGATTAATATAAATAAACAGTTTATGCGCTAGAATCACAAACAAGCCCTTAGATCTTGCAGACTGTCACTTTAAAACAAATGTATGCCACAGTGTTCCATCAGGTCAAAGTAATTAAATCATCTCTCACTGATTTCACATCTGGGTCCCACGTAGCCATATGAGCAGGTACAGAGATTTCTGGCCAGGCAGGTCCCCCCATGCTGACATGGCGGCTCGCAGCTCGCTACACAATGACAAAAAGGTTGTAAACAAAGCAGTGATCCTCATTATTATTCTGTGTGTGTGTGTGTGTGCGTGTGAGCATGTTAGGCTGGTGTAAATATGAATTCACGTTACCATCCTCACAGGTGGGCCCAGCGTAGCCCACAGGACATTCACACATGTTAGGTTTCACACACTTTCCCTGGTTCTTACAGTTGGGTCGACACACCGCTGTGAGGGAAGAAAAATTACATCTTTGATAAACAAAAATCGGTCAGCGAGTTAAAGGAACCAAATATAATGATAATGACTCATAACACAGATGAGCCACCGTGTAACTAATTAAGTTTCATTTCTTTGGGGGGGGGACTGCAGGGCTGAATGAATATATTTGTTGCACATAATTGAGTGAAAATAATGCTCCATCAAACCTCGTGCTTCTCACCCATATGGCAATTATATCCAGTGAAGCCTTCCTTACAGGTGCATGTGTTAGGCCGAGTGCATTCCATGTTCTTTCCACAGGGATACCTGCACACGGCTGAAAGAAAACTCACATCAGTCATTAACTCAGTATTGTCCTGATGTCAATGTGTGAACTCGTGTTCATAAAATGTTTGAACTTTTCAAGAGCGGATACAAGAAATCTAGCCAGGAGAGCTATAAACCACAGTATCTCTCTTTATATATGTGGAGAGGTGGTAAATGTTGCCCAGCCTTTATATGAAAGCATCTATCCATTAAAAGGGGAAATATTATGCAGATTTCCTTGTTCTTTTCATTTAGGGGTTTATTTTAAAACATTTGCAATGCTTTAATGCACGAAAAAGACATTGATCCACTTCTGTTCTCCCTCGCTCTGCAATGATGTGCACGCTGAGTGAAAACAGGCCAGGTTAGGTTATATCTTTTTATATCTCCCCCTCCCAAAAAGCCTGCCTGTATAAACATATGTACTATTATAACATAAAGGAGCTAATTTTGCTATTTTTGAGATGTTTTAGTGGATTCTATTTTTGAGATGTTTTAGTGGATTGAGCACAATCTTAATTAAAATGACCTCATCTACAAATAATATTATGAAGATTAAAATAATATTTACATGATTTGCATAAATGTGACAGAATAACAGACACAAAAAAAGTTAATTTTGTCTTCAATATTCAGAGATGGACAATTTATTGCCAAAATACATTCTCTGAAAAACCCTTCACTTTGATTGGCTTATTAATTCCTAACTCCTATTCCTCAGTCCTGCACATTGGCTTTTATACTACATATTACCTTTACATGTGACTCCATCCCCAGCGTAACCATAAGGGCAGCGACCACACCTAAAGGACCCGGTGACACTGGGCTCACAGGGAACGCCGGAGAAGCACGGAGAGTCAGCACAGGTCCCTTGGTAAGATGGTGACCTCCATTTGACCCCAGTGGTGAGGTCAGAGGTTGGCTCACTCCCACTGGACTGACCTCGGTGAACAGTGGGGGTGAACACGCTGGTGAGAGTGTGATTCTGGGGAGTCACTGTGGTCTTTCTGTCAGTGGCAGACACTCTCCTTGTACTCGTGATGGTTGCTTCTGGTTTTGTCCTCCTATCAGGGTGTCTCCGGGGTGNACACTCTCCTTGTACTCGTGATGGTTGCTTCTGGTTTTGTCCTCCTATCAGGGTGTCTCCGGGGTGAGACGGGAAACGATGAAGACAAAGTGGGAGCAGCTTCCTTGCTGACATTTGCTCTAGTGATGTGAGTGTACCCATCGGCTTGACTGGTGACTGTCCCCTGGCCTGTAAAACACTGGAAGTTAGAGGATATGGCTTGAAAATGAACAAATATAAGTTTATCNAAAAAAAAAAAAAAAAGTATTATCTGCAGCCATTTCACAACACAAGGACAATATTCACCAAATCATCCTTTGTAACCATCAAAAATATAGAGCCTCATGAAAGAATATCTTCACTCTCACCTGTCGTTGTGCCCCTGCTGCATGTTCGTCCGTTTCCATGGAAACCAGACGGACAGGATCCACAGACGAAACCTGCTGAGACGTGCATGCTCTCAAAACACTGCACCCCGGGGTAACACGGCCTTCTACTGCAAGGCGAGACACCTGAGGGTTTGGGTTTGCCTGAAAGCTGTGGTCCCCTCACTGGTCCCCTAGCTGTGGTCAGTATTCTATCAGGAGACTCTGGATTTTGGGAGAAAAGGGAAGACAACAACCTTCAGCTGGACAATTGGAATTTTTTTGTGTGTGTATGATTGGGTGAATACCAGAGAAAGAAAAAAACATCTGCGCTGTTCAACTTTTGGCTTGAAAATGAACAGCAGCATATCTGTGAAATGCATTCTGTGACCTATACAAATCGCCTGACTCACGTGTGCAGTTTTTCCCATCACCACTATAGCCTTGAGGGCAACTTCCACAGATGAAGGAACCCACAGTGTTGTTACATCTCACTCCAGGAAAGCACGGCTGAGTGATGCATTCGTTGATATCTTCTCTGCACGTACGACCTGACGGCAAATGAAACGCCAGATGGCATAAAGTGAGAAGACTGCACAACTTACAGATGAAGTAAAACAATGAAAAATTTGCATATTGCGAATTAATCAAGAGGAAAAACAATATAATTCAAGGTAAATGGACATTAAGTTAGGAAGTTCTACATCATAGCTCAAAGTGATCATAATGGGGTTTATTTTAGAAAGTTGATAGAGCTTCTAATCAATACCAGCGACGCAACAACTACTTTGCCATTTGCTGGTATTTCTGAGTTTGGCAAGTCCATTAATTTGCATTAGCAAATACACTTTTTCTACAGGCCTCCCAACCCAGCCCCCCTACCCCTAAGAAAACAAGGAAAAACTTCATGAAAAAAAAAAAAAAAANGAAAAAAAAAAAAAAAATCAGTATGTAAGGAGAGAAAATGGAAGAAAGCTCAGGAGAGACGATTCAAAGAGAGATGCCAGATTCCTAGATCAGCTCAGCCAGGCAGGAACAACAAAGTCCACACTGATGTCATAAATCCCAGAGATTCAAAAGTCTGTGAGATCAAGCTTAAACAAGCCATACCGACTTTTAAAGAGTTTTATGTTTATTCATAAGTGTGTAGGAGGGGACTGAGACAATCTGTGGATCATGGCTTCTTTGTTGTTCACACCTGGCTGATCTAGGGATCTGGGATCTCTCTTTGAATTACCTCTCCTGAGCTTTCTTCCATTTTTTCTGCTTACATTTTTTTTTTTTTTTTTTTTTTGCTGCAATCACTCCTGGCCACCAAACAGAGGTTTAAAGGATCATACCACCCATTTTGCATGTTTGAACCTAATATATTCAATTATCATACACATAAGGTAACTGACAATCATTTCCCAAAGGATAAAACCGTATTTCAGCTTTCATGATATTAAAAAGTCATTAAAATTTTTCGATAAATGCAGGTCTTCTTTTAGGACTATATTCCCCGTTTGGAGACATACATTCAAGCTGTGCTTTTATTGCACTTAAATGCTAAAATTACGAAACTTCGAAAAAACCTTAATATACGTCTTGTTCACAATAATGAATTACCTATCTCAAGAAAGTTTCAAGTATCAACAAGTTAATTTTAATAGCGTACCAGAATGAACTGAAACCAATGGCAGTCTGGAAGGTAGGAAAAAATTTTTTTAATTCATCATCCCAGTAGTATGCTTTGGGAAATGATTGTCAGTAACATTACGTGTATAAAAATTGAATATATTAGGCTCAAACATGCAAAATGGGTGGTATGGTCCTTTAATGCCCCTTCAGTGGAATCCATTACTGAAATCAAAATAGCCATAATCTTAAACTTAAACCAGCATTGCTTTTAGTGGAACCAATGCTCGTTTGCTACCTGTCATTCCAGGTGGGCAGATACAGGAGAAGGAGTTGGGCCCATCAATGCAGCGGCCCAGTCTGCAGGGGTTGGGTTTACAGTCATCGATATCCATCTCACACCTTTTGCCTCTGAATCCATCAAGACAAACACACAGATACTGGCCACTGTCGGCAGGCAGGTTAACGTTGGTCACACAGGAGGCGCCGTTCAAACATTCACATGAGAGCACAGACACCTGGGAAAATGGAGAAACTGACTTGTTTATACAGCTTTAGTCTCATCTATCATTTTTTTTACTACACTTGGCAATGTCTGTAACTAGCAGGTGTGTTTATTTTACATCTGATGATTCATGTACCAAGACCGGAACAACGACATAAAGTAGGTAGAAATATTACCTTTCACTTATTCATTTACTATTGGTAAAATAGTGAGGATACAATCTGTATGCAGGGAAACTCTCTGGACAGGTGGTCAGGGTTCCTGCATTCTGCCCAAAAAAAACCTCCAATTGCAATTTGCAGGTATAATTTTCGTGAAGGAAAATTATGTATTTTCATAAAGGAAAATCATAGATGAATGAGAGACTGCATGAGTTATATTTTTTCTGTTAGGCTTTTGGAATCTTTTTTATAATAGCAGGTGTTACTTGTTAAGTAGTTATTCCAGTTATCATGTAATAAAACTAGATTCATTTGACAGCTAATGTGTGTCCATAAAGAGCCATATGTTTTTGGGTGAAAATGCTCTCTCACAATCAGCCACTATTTATAATGATTGGGGGGGGCACACAGTATCAGGGCAGTATCAGTTGATTTTGGGGGCCACATAGGTCAAAATCTTATACCAAGGGAGCCAGACCAAATACATAACAAACATCTCATCACTTGTTCATTACTAATATATGCCTTTTTTATGTTTATATGAATCACCTTTACTGGGCCATCAGAGTAAGCAAAGCATACAAACAAGGCTTTTATTGCTTTGTATTCTTAAAACTTTATTACCCAAAACATAAAGCCAGTTGAAAAAAGTTCACCTAAGGACACTTCACCGACAGCAGTAAGTGTGCTTCTACGCATAACAATAGCTCCCTCTAGTGGGGGCAAACAGCAAAAACTCAATCTCTGATGAATTTCAGTCTTCTTCTTCTTCTTTTCCTTTGGGCTTTCCCTTCAGGGGTCACCACAGCGAATCATCTGCC
>VXCM01007407.1:36104-58011 GCA_014773175.1 Lucifuga dentata | reverse complement strand
AAGTGTATCGGGACCATGATGCATGGTGATTTTGCACTTTAAATAAATTGATTGATTGATTGATTGGTTATAAAACATCAATAAAATGACTGATGATGTCATCAGATCTGATCTTTGGCAGGTTAAGATGCTAATTAGCCTCTATGATGCTAAACTTAAATACGCTCTGAAGTCCAGATCCACCACAAGACANAGCTTGCTAACGCTCCTGCTATGCTTGACTGAGTCAGCATCACTTCCTGTTTGCTTTGCATCAAATCATCTGATTGGCTCTCCTCCTCATGTGACTTTCTTGGTATTCACCAGGTGTTTCTGCTTCAGGTGGAGAAACTAATTTGTTGTGTTTCCACATTTAGTGGTTAGCCAGTTAGCTTGTAGCTGACAAACAGAGGAAATACTTCATCAGATGCTGACCTGATTCCTGTTTTTTTCTTGCTATACATGATGTCAAAGTTTGTCAATATGTCATCACGTGGCAATTTTGTCAATATTGTGATATGAAAAATTTTTTATTCAGAAAATTAGTCCAGTATCATCATGAAGGAAATGGTGTCAGAGCCCTTTCCGCCCCATACATGGTGAGTTTATCTGAGTGAAGGTACGCAGGGAAACACCACAAGACAAATAGTTCCAGCAGACAAACAATAAGACATTTACACTCAGAAACAATCCTGCAGAAAGTGGTTTATTAGCAAAAGCATTTGTTACTAACCACGGCAATCACAACCCTATCGATTTTCTCCCCTTTACTCACTGAAGCTAATAGTGTGATGCCAGAACCCATATTGCTTTCTGGCTCTCTCAGTTTAATGAGAATATCAGTGTTCTGTAAAAAACAAATGCTGATATTCAAAACCAAACCTGATTATCCACCGAGGCGCGGTAATAAAAGCTTCAGGTTCCTGCTAATGAGTATCTGTGCAGTACATTTTCTCTTACAGTTTGTCATTGGAACACGGTGCAGTCGTCAGTTTCTAATGAACAAAGTACACAAACAAAATAGATGCAACCATGCAAACAGCGCTGTGGTAATACTCAGCTGAACGCTGTACGACTACAAAAGTTACTGCAGTAGTTAAAAACAAATCACTCAGAGGAAAAAGGTTCTACTCAAGAACATGATTAACTTTATTTTCCAAACATTACCAAAAAAAAAAAAAAAAAANAAAAAAAAAAAAAAAAAAAGAGTAGGTGTAGGTCTAATTCAATTTTAACAAAAGCATAAGAAAGTGATGCACAGTTGAATTAAAGCACTTGGATCAGCATGGAGCTTCTGTAGCATCTCACAATTTAATCTTGTTGCTGAATAAAAGCCTCGTAATGCGCTACAGCAAACTGCTGTGTTAAACATCCAAACTTTAATTACGTTCTGACAGCCTGCTACATAAATTCAGCAAACAAATACACTAAACTGGGTTAGCTAACAGGTGGGATAGGCCACAACTCAGGAGGAGGCTAATGGGCTTAGCTGTTAGCTATTCAATAGCTAGCTGGCTAGCAATTCAACAGGAGGCTACTTTAGCTGAGCACAGAGGAATGTTTATGTATGTTATGTATAATGAACTACGACACTTCAAGTGATTTTTTGAATTTTTAATGCTTTCACGTTGTTTTTGCTCATCTGCAGAAATAAAACAAACACACAGAATTCAGCGTTAACTTTAAACGCAGCCGTCTCTCATACGCACTACAGCAAACTGAGCTAACTAGCGCTAGCTACCAGAGGACCCGCTCAGTGTGTCAGTATAAAACCAAAGCATTCCTAAAATTCTTCTTATTCCATCAGGAAAAAATAAATAGCAGCAATTGAAGAGCCATTTGCACTTTGTCGACCCTTTTCTTGTTGGTTTAAAATGAGGGGCGAGCCTGAGCATTACCTTTTTGTAATACTTTGCGCCCCTCGCCGCCTGCAGGCCGTGCTGCTCTGCTCGCTGTTAGGTCCTGAGCTGCAGCCAGAGAGGAAACATGATTTTACATTTATAAACCATTTATTCAGGAAGGGCAAAAAAGAGATTTCTCTCACATTGAAGCCCGTTGCAGTCTGTTTGGGAAATATGCCATCTTTTTTTTCTTTTTTTTTTTATGGGCAGCAAGCATGTGAGTAGATCTGCTAGGTTTTTTTCTGCTGTGGCAGTGACACCATGTCCTGCTGCCTGACGCCTTTGGGCTCAGCAGATGTGAAGAGAATTTCATATCAGCATTCAGCTCAGCGATCAGAGTCTGAATCAGAGAGCAGCAGATAAACTTATTGTCCGTTGTGTTCAAGCTTCTTTATCATCAAATCATTCCTTTTATATTTTTATAACCTGCAGATTTCAACTAATCCAGTCATCCACAACTTCAGCCAGCGTTTGACTTTTGGTTGACGATTTGATTTTAATGACATCATCAGATTTACAGTCGCTAAATTTATTGATGCTATATTTCCACTTATTCCAGTTAAAACCCTCTTCAGATTGTATTTGCAGTATTTTAATTCATATTTTATACTGTAAAATACCAGGTTTTTCTTCTTTTTTTTTTTTTTTTTTTNTTTTTTTTTTTTTTTTTTTAGTTGGAAGTCACATCAACACATTTCTTGCTGATATTTCATTTTCCAGAATATTCTAGAATCAAGCTGACATCGTTTTATAATTTGTTTTAGACTTTTTGGCTCAATTCTTTCGGATTGGATTTTTTTTTTTTTTTTTTNATTTTTTTTTTTTTTTTTCAACAATGAAGAATTTTCTAGAAAACATATTTGAGACTCCTGAGGGTTATTATTATGATTGGTCTTGATTTATTGAGATACAATATTACAAACATTGAGATTTAGGCTGATTTTGAAAACTAACTCTTCAAATTAACAAACAGGCAGGTGGAGATGAAGTCGACAGCAGTTTGCAAAACTTGAATGTTAAGAATCTGTCTAGTAAAACCCTAATCGATACCAGATTATATTGACTATTAAAAGGAAGTATTCAAATGAGGCTAAGAGGTTTATTCATCTTCCACCAAACTGCTAATTTAAGCTGCTTTACATGTGGTCTGACTGCAAAGCCTTCTGGGAATTAGCAGTGAGGAGGCATAAATTCTCACCTTGCGCTGCAGATGGGTGATGATCGACACATATTTGCTGAGGACAGATGTACTTTTAAATCGGCTTTACAGTGATTGACAGTTCGGTCATCTAACAGGATTTAAAGGACCATACCAGCCATTTTACATGTTTGAGCCTAATATATTCAATTTTCATACATGTTACGTTACTGACAATCATTTCCCAAAGGATAAAACCGTATTTCAGCTTTCCTGATATTTTGCATAATCTCTTAATCTTTTAAAATCAAATATTCAAGTGATACACCCACCTTAAAAATCCATGTTTCTCCTGCTAATAGTTACACAGCCTTATGAAGTCACGGTCCTTTAAATTTTTCCATAAACGCAGGTCTTCTTTTGGGACTATATTCCCCGGTGGAGGCATACATTCACTCCATGCTTTTTATTGAGCTTAAACACTAAAATTATGTAACTTCTAAAAAAAAAACTCAATATATGTCTTGAAAATTGAAAATATTAGGCTCAAACATGCAAAATGGGTGGTATGGTCCTTTAAATCTGATTGGTTGAATGAGTCATCGCTGCACTGTAATTGGTCTGTGTCTGATTTTAAAGTGTGATTGAGTTACATAAGGTGACCTGCCAAATGTTTCCAAACTAAAAGCATTTCAAACTATCATCAGCTGTGACGAGCTGAATTTTAATCAGCTGACAGAATTCAAAAACCTCCATATTTTCAGCACGAAGAACATCGAATAAAGTGAAACTTCTCCAACTTTTTCAGTCTTCATACTGCATATTTCTCTTCTTTCATTGTTTGCTGCCCTGTTTATAGAGCACAGGTGTACGCAATATGTATGTAAACACACACACACAAACACAAACACACACACACTTGTCTGTGAGTAGAGTGTATGAGCTCCCTTAGCGCCTCTTTAACTGTATCACAGTTATTTCCCGATGCTTGAAAACATGTAGTGAGGATGAGCTGTTTGTGCTGCAGCCTTCTGTCCTTTCTGCTGACGTTCCACAAAGTGTCACGCCAAATTCTATTAAGTTTATAATAATCAAACCCAGGAGAGAGAGAGAGAGAGAGAGAGAGAGAGAGAGAGAGAGAGAGATGTAGGCACAAACAACATCCTGCAGAGAAAAAGACAAAGAGAGAGAAAGAAAATCTGTGCATGATCTCTCTCTCTCTCTCTCTCTCTCTCTCTCTCTCTGCTATGGCAGCTAGATACACATATGAGCGTTCACGTGAGGGCATGCATGTACTCTGCAGCCCTCTGGGCTGGAAGCAAGTTGCTGCCCCAAATGAAGGAGTTTAAGTATCAATGGATGGATGGATGAATGGATGGATGGGTAATGGATGATGGATGGATGGATGGATGATGGATGAATGGATGGATAATGGATGATGGATGGATGGATAATGGATGATGAATGGATGGTGGATGGATGGATGGATGATGAATGGATGGATGGATGGGTGTACCTGTGTACCTTTTGTACTCTCATCCTTCTGTCGGTGGATATAAATGGTTATTGACAGTAAGATGATGATGTTTCATCAGGACAGGATGTTCTTCATGTTCTTTATGTTCTGTATGTTCTTTATGTTCTTTATGTCCTTTATTTTTTTGTTATTTATTTTCTTCATGTTCTTTATGTTCTTTATTTTCTTTATGTTCTGTATGTTCTTTATGTTCTCCATGTTCTGTATGTTCTTTATGTTCTTCATGTTGTTTCTCAGACATCATACCATATTTTCATCACTGCTGCTTGTTGTTAGTTTGATCACATCAGATCACGGCCTGTGTGTAGATGTGTAGAGATGTGAGTTTGGTTTGAGAGTGTTCTCTCTCTCTCTCTCTCCCCCTCCCTCCCTCTCCTCCCCCTGTCTCTCTGTGACGTCTCGCTCTGATTACTATGTTCTCGTTTGGCCAAAAGAAGCAAACTAAGTGGGAAATCACTCCAGAGTTCCAAGTAACTTCTCCAAATGAACACGGTGTGAAAAGTCCTTAAATCCGGCTGACACCTCCTCAGGAGGTCTGCTGTCTGTCACAGCTTTGCTGCTCTCACGGCTGACTTGCATTCATAATCAGCTCTTATTGCTGAAGCCGACTCACCTTAAGAGCTGACTGGAGTTCTGGGCTGTGCCACACTTCCCTCTGCAGGCCATTCGTCTCATCGCCACTCTGCAGCAGGAGACTGAATGACATCCTGCTGGGCTCTCTATAAACTCACAATTTGCAATCTTTGCATGAAACCCTCGCTGAGAGAATCATGCTCTGTGTGCAGTACTTCCTCTAATCCCTCCTGCTCGCTGTCACATATTGGACTGTAAATTGTCTTCATTGTACTGATGGTAAAACAGAACCTTGTAAGATAATTAAACTCTGTCTGGTTTTTATAGCAGCAAAAGGTTTATGATTTTTAAGACAGAAGTAATCACACGTGGGCTAATGGAGTCTGCAGCAGATTTTTGTGTTACAAAGGTGAATTAATAGAGCAGTCTGGTGGATTTAGGCAATAAAAGCAGTGCAGATACCGACAAAGAATCATTTCTTTCTTTGGTCAGTTCTCTATCAACCTGCAGGACACCAGGCACAGGAGTCTTTTAACATTTTTAGTTACACTATCTGCTATTCCTGCAGCTCTGATCAACTGCGTGGTCGTGTTGAGCTGCTGTGTGTTGGAGGAAAATCAAGCCTCCATAATGAACTTTCACTGTTATAGCGTTTTAACAATAGCTGTTTGATGTGTATGATGGTTTAAAGAGGAATGTTTGAGTGTGGCTGCGGGTCTGTCATGAATGAATCATTTCATTCCTGCAGGAAACTCCTGAGTCATGCAGCAAATCAACAGACTGAAAGAGGACAAAGCTCAGCTTCACCTCAAACGCTCACAGCACACAGTAGTATTCAGGATTTGGGGACGGATAGGTCATTGAATTTTGGAGATCTGGATCGTATTCTGGATCCAGCATTCTAGAAAATCAATGTTAAAGGGCTGATTTCAGTTAAATTTAGCACGGTGGCTATTTTTAAAAACATTTTTAACCAAAAAAGAAGGTCTGTTTATTTTGGTGGTGATTACAGTGGGGGGGGGGNGGGGGGGGGGGTTATTGGGGATTTTGTTGGCCTTGGTGGAGGTATGCAGTCTCGACGTGGTTTCTTATAGATTTCTATGTACCGTAAATACTTTAATATAAGCCGAGTTTTTATTACCAAACTTAGCAAAGCTAATCGGGGGTCGGCTTATACACCAGAAATTCAGATTAGATCCCAGAGAAGGAAATTTCCAGGTGGAAATACTCCCCATTACCACTACCCATGGAGAATAGTTTAAATCATACCTTAGAATGAGATATTTCTTGACTAAACATCTTATCAGCACATTCTGTGGCGGCCAGTAAGCTCTGCTGTGATTGGTCAGTTATGGTAATCAGCTGCTGAAATAAATATCATGTTTACTGGTACGTGGAGTATTTTCAGAAAATCATAGGAAAACTATGACAATACCCAGAAAAACAGGTAATTTGCTAAACTAATAAACTGATGGAACAACATCAGGGGGTCGGCTAATATATGAGTTTATACGGTAATACTCACCAACATTTTACGCACTTCCTCTTACAAAGTTGTAGTTATAGCACAATCTTATTAAATAAACCCATATGGAGAGAATGTGTTAATTACTTTATGTATACTGTCAGATAAAGATGTGTGCATGATTACATCTTTATGCGCTATTTAAAGGACCATGTCACCCATTTTGCATGTTTGAGCCTAATATATATTCAGTTGTCATACATGTTACGTTACTGACAATCATTTCCCAAAGGATAAAACCATATTTCAGCTTTCCTGATATTTTGCTAAATCTCTTAATCTTTCAAAATCAAATATTCAAGTGATACACCCACCTTAAAAATCCATGTTTCTCCTGCTAATAGTTACACAGCCTTATGAAGTCACGGTCCTTTAAATTTTTCCATAAACGCAGGTCTTCTTTTGGGACTATATTCCCCGGTGGAGGCATACATTCACTCCACGCTTTTTATTGAGCTTAAACACTAAAATTACATAACTTCTAAAAAAACCTGAATACACGTCTTGTTGGTGATGATGGATTACCTATCCCAAGAACGTTTACAGTATCAACAAGTTGATTTTAATAGAGAATGAACTGAAACCAATGGAGGTCTGGAAGGTAGGAAAAACATTTTTAATTCACCGTTCCAGTAGTATGCTTTGGGAAATGATTGTCAGTAACGTTACATGTATGGAAACTGAATATATTCGGCTCAAACATGTAAAATGGGTGGTATGGTCCTTTAATCTACACCTATGGCAGTTTGCAAGGCTTGGGATCAACCTACAATCTGTGAAGTGTTGATATCAGGTGGATTGTGGATGAGTGGAGTAACGCGAGGCGGCAGCGGTGTCTGAGGTGTCAGTCAGACGCCGCCAGCGGCTTGTTTTGTGCTTCTTTTTTTTTTTTTTATCTTGGCCTGGAGTTTAATTGTGTTTTTGCTGTCTCCTCAGTGGCATCTGAGTCAGATGGAACAGATGTCAGAATTGTAGTCTGACATTTTAGTCTCATGGAAATATACAGACCCTCGGAGCTTTCCATTTGTTCAGGTGTGTTCTTTTCATCAGTCAGACACAATAACAGCAGCAGGGCTGACAGGAAGTGTCAGAGGAATTTAAGCCGTGATAATGTCATGACTTATCGGCTACCTTCATAAGAATGTGAAGTGTGTTTGTGTTTTAGTGTTTGTAGAACAGTGATCCCTTCAGACGGAGAGATTTGGGGTGAAACAGTCAAAACACGATAGAAAACGCTTTGTTTTCCGTGTTTTCATGCTTCGTGTTTCACACAGAAATAAATCAGCAGATAAAACATCTTATGATGTCATAAGCGCTGATCTTTGGCAAGTTATGACACCAAATCCACCACAAACCCACGGTTTAGGCCAAAACTCAACTGAAGTTAGCATAGTGGCTAAGCTAACAAAGCTAATTCTTGATAACAAATCACCACTTTGCTAATTTTGATCTTTTTTTTTTTGTCACAGGTGGAAAAACTAATTAGTTGTGTTTCCACCTTTAGCTGTTAGCCTGTTAGCTTGTAGCTGTTAGCCCGTTAGCTTGTACCCAAACCATTTCAAACAACAGGAAACAATTCATCAGACGCTGAGCTGCAGACATGATGTTTAGCTTCTTTTGTTTCATAATGTAAAAGTTCATCAACACGTCATCATGCTTTAATATCGTCGTTATGGTGATATGATAAATTTTATTCATACAACATATTAAAACAGTATTATAACGAATGACACTGCTGTATATTGCCGCAGACAAATAAAAGGGTCTTATTTTCGTCGTTGATGGGGTTACTGTGAAAGAAAAATTATATAATCTTAATAAATCTCTTTCATTTATTAGTAAAACTAGAGATAACAGAAAGTATGGCTAATTAGCAGTTTGGCTAGCAGGAAGGATTTGGCTCTAAAGAAACACTCACCGAGCCTGTCATGGTGGAGAGAGGCGAGCGTGTCCCAGTTTAATCAGAGCCTTCCTTCCTATGGAGCGTCCTCCACGTCTCCACGTGAAGAAGTGCTCTTGTGGCGAGGGGAAGTGGGTATGGATCTGTTTGGGAGAGGCCTGAGGGAACAAACAGCTCTTAGTGACTGACTGGAGGACCCCCCCCTCCTCGCCGTCACGTGAGGGATGCTCACGGACCTCCGTGGACGTNTGACTGGAGGACCCCCCCCTCCTCGCCGTCACGTGAGGGATGCTCACGGACCTCCGTGGACGTTCCCTGGGACAGCATGTCCTCATCGGGGTCACGCGGGCGCCGAATCAAAGCTGTCGCAGAGTAATACTGCCAAGTTTGCACTTGGTAATAAGAAAGCCTCTCAGAAAACCTGTTCCTGTAAATCTAATGGAAAAATCACCAATTCTGGTTCTGGTGCAGTGCCACTACCCCTGACCGGGAGAGCGGCCATGAGCAGAATTTAAACCCCATGAAATATGGAAAAGGGCACGGCTTTGGCCCCACGCCGGCCCACCCACTCAGCCCGCAGGCAGGGGTCCCAACCTGTCACATCTCTCTCTCTCTCCACACTCACTTCCACACACTCTTCGCTAAATTGGACACACAATGTTCTGTCATTATGATGAAATGAGTCCTGATTGCCTGAACGCTTTGCCAGGTAAAATAAAATTGTTATTTTATTACAGCATGATGGACAGGGGCTGCCCAAAGATAAATGCAGGAAAAAAAGTCTTTAGCATCACGAGGTTTGCCAGAGGCCATTTTGTCTTCGTCCAAATGGTGTTTGCCAAGAGCCAGGATGGCTGCCAGTTTCCACAGCAATCTGCGCCACCTGTGATGGATGGCCCAGTGGGTCCGGCTACACAAACGCAGCTGTGATTGCATGGCTCAATAATGAGGAAAGGGGGGACCTGTGAGTGGGAGATAGACAGAGGTTTTATAAGCTTTCATATTGCTTTGAGCTGAAATGGTGAGAGCACATACAAAGGCGGGAGGCTGTGGAGAATTAGCGGCGGTCAGCCATCGCTGAACTATTTCACTTTGTGCCCCGACAGAGAAATCACTCAACAAAAACTCTGACCTGCTTCTTCGCTCTCACACACTTTCCTCCTCGGCATCCACTCATGCAGATCCTTTCAGTTTTGTCTGACCGTGATTTGCGGTATCTGCCACCGAGGCTTCTGCTGACACCCAAACACATCACAGGTGAACGCCGTTTTGTTTCTGGTGCACGAAGCTTTTCAGAAAAATGTGCAGGAGACGCTGGTTAATCCAGACTCCTCGCTGTGAGCAGGTTTTCTCCTGATATACGGGTCTTATTATGAGTATTTTTCAATACTCTGAGTACCACAAATGTAACATCAATTCACTTTCATTGTGTTTGTATGGAAATTACAGGATATTTAAAGACTGATTTAAAGGTGATTGTACACTGTGGACTCATGGTGAATACTCAGTTTTTATGAATTCTATTCCAGAACATATAAATCAAATTGAACGTTACTTATATTTTGTTAATTTATTTAGATTTTTGTAAAATATTGTAATCCAACATCAGTTTGACTCATAATTTTGGAAATGAACAATGCAAGGCATTTGTACTTTTTTGCACATCAACAGGTTTGCTTTTATTTTAAATTTTGTATCACCATAAAAATATTTTGCTTCTTGTTATTTATGCATGTTTTGCAAATCAGATTATAAAAATCCCAGTTCAGTCCATTTTAATTCCAATGATGATACAAAACATGAAAAAATCCCAAAATGATTCATGCTTCATGCTTATGTGTTTTATCTGCATACGTGCACCAACAGGGTGAAGAGGATGCATTTTATTTGATGTTGTGGACGATCTGAGCTGATCACCATTCTGTTTCCTCCACAGAGAGACATGCTGGACATCAATCAGATCATGAAGGATCTGGCCAGTATGGTCCATGAACAAGGAGATTCCATAGGTAAGAAGATGTGTGTAGTTTGTGTGTTTTTTTTTAAGGCGGGGGGGTAACTTTGATGAGGATGGGGGCCAATAAAATTTCATTGTCATGGTCAAACAAACATTAAATAAAACAAAAAATAAGGGAGATTTTCTGGGACACGTCTCTCTCTCTCTCTCTCTCTGGAGAGGAAAAGAGACGAGACATTTGCTCTTGGNCCAAAAAAAAAAAGAAAAAGGAAAAGACTTTTATAATTTTCATTTGTATTAATTGAGAAGTCACCCAAGGGCCTGATAGATTAAAGGTGCAGGCCGTATCTGGCCCGCGGGCCACCAGTTGCCCATGCCTGGTTTAATTAAGGTGTGGCCATAAAATACTATCATGATATCTCAGTCTCTTTCCAAGAACGATTTTCAAGATGATATGAATGATGTAACACTGAACACTGTTGTCATGGTGATTTTAGAAGTAAATAATACTATAAACCAACATGAGTAAACATGAATCAGAGTAAAAGTAGGAACAGCAGAGTTTTTCCCTTCAGTAAAAGTAGAAATAACTAAATCCTGTAATAGTTTAGCTGTAAATAATAACTCAGATTAGCCATGTGTTAAACACAAATAATATCAGCGAACAAAATGAGCTCAAATTTTAGGGTCACATGTAAACAACAACACAGGTAAAACCCTCAAACCAACATGTAAACACTGAGTAAATAATACTGTTAATAAAGCTAAATAAAATGAGTTTGAATTTGTACCACAAATATAAACAGAAAGCAAAATAACGACAATCAAATGAGTTAAAATGTGTGAAACATGTCACAGATTACACACATACACACACACACACGAGGCAGTGGCTGAGGCAAAGAAGTCATCTGAAATTAGCATAGCGGCTAAGCTAACACATCGTCGGCAGAGCGACTTTGTCAGGATGTTGCATCATGATGAAGCTTTTTAAAAGTTCTTAAAGCTTCTTTTTTTCACTGTTTTGACTGATGTCATATCTTAGTTTCACTCCACCGTTAGCTTGTTCTGTCACAGGAAGTACAGCTAGCTAATGCTCCAGCTATGCTAGACTGAGTCAGCATCACTTCCTGTTTGTGTGTCTCTAATCATCTGATTGGCTCTCCTCCTCATGTGACTTTCTTGGTATTCACCAGGTGTTTCTGCTTCAGATGGAGAAATTTGTTGTTTCAAACAACAGGAAGTAATTCATCAGCGACGCTAAGCTGCTACTTTCAGACATGTTTAATTTTTTTTGCATGTGAAAATGAATCAACACATCATCACAATGCAATATCTCAACATGATAAATTTTTACTATATTACATTTTCTTTACCACTATTAATTATCACTATTATTGATATGATATACAGCCGTATACTCTGTGTGTGTGTGTGTGTGTTTACATTGCTTTCCCTGATTCAATTAGCAAAGTTAACCTTTGTGGCCATGTTTTAATTTGATTTGGTTGATTAAGGACACGAGTTAAAAAAATTCTGTTAGGCTAAACAAACTTTTAAGCTGCGCCTTGCTGCTGTGCCGTTAGAGTCACGAACGCTGGCCTGTGTGAGAAAATCCGTTTAGACACCTGATATCTGTAAACCTTCTCCACAGCCTGCAGTCATTTCCACTCTGCACAGGAACGAGTGTGACTGTGCACACACGCACACACACACACACACACACACAGGCCAGATAATCTGCTATCAGCTCTGTCTAACCTCAGGCTGAACATTCACCAAAAAACGCTGCTCCTTTATGGTTCTCACACGTTACAGCAGTAACAGACGAGATGTTTGAAGATGCGGTTATTAATGTGATGGTGAGTCTGATCAGGCAGATTTTTCAAAAGTTTAATTGGCTTTAGCCGTGGTCTCTACGCCAGTCATCCTCAAAGTCCGGACTCCGATCCGGATCCAGACCGAACCACAGCTGTCTCCGGACTCTGAGCAAATTACACTTCTCATACGTATTATTGGTGTATTATATGTATTATTATTGGTGGCTCAGTGGTTTAACATGTTGCCTCACAGCAAGAAGGTCCCGGGTTTGAATCCGACTGGGCCCTTTCTGTGTGGAGTTAGCGTGTTCTGCCCGTGTCTGCGTGGATTCCCTCCACACGCTCCGGCTTCCTCCCACTTCTAAAGACATGCTGATCAGGTGAACTGGAAACTCTAAATTGACCGTAGGTGTGAATGAGTTTGTGTCAGACTGGTGACCTGTCCAGGTGAACCCCGTCTCTCACCCAATGACTGCTGGGATAGGCTCCACCCCAGTGAGCCTTAACAGGACAAACAGGTATAGAAAAAGGAGGATGGTCAAAATTCTGCACTTTTTTTCTGCTGTAAGCAGCACTCTGAATGTCTGACTGCTCCATGTCTGTGTGAGAATGTCTGCTTTGCTTTGGTTTGGTCCAATCACATTCAGCGTCCATCATCTCCATGACAACGATGGGTTGACATGGCGTTGGGCTTATTGAGAGTTGACAGCCAGATTGAGAGTCGATAACACAGGAGTTTCATCATCCAGAAGCGTCTTCATATCCCAAAATGTCCATCCAGCTCACTGGTTTTGAAACTCGAGAGAAAATTGTGGCCCTGAAAACGAGGCCTTTTTAACAAATTTCACACCTTTATGAAAATTAAATGCATTAAGGATTATCACACTGCTTCACACAGTAGGCGTAACCTTAGAACTACTTCCTGTTTTGTTTTGGATTATCCAATCATTGATGTTGGTTTCAAGATATTTCTGGAATTTCTTATCTTATCAGGTTTGGTTTAAAAGTCTCACATCAGCGAGAAAACATCCAGAAATACTTCAGCTAACGTGCTAACATTAATAACAAGATGAGACAGTTTGCTGAGATAAACCGTTGCACTGGAAATTCTTTATGCAGCATGACTTTTTTTTTCAGATGTGTGTGTGTGTGTGTGTGTGTGTGTGTGTGTGTGCGCCCGCACGCATAATGAGGTTTTCTTGAATGGAATGGGGAACAATAACTTGTGCTAAATGCTGCCTTTTTGCTGGAGGGTGTCCTTTTGTCTGCTGTCTTCAATCAGGCTAATGTAGATGCCCTTTAAATACCCTTTAGAGTCAGACTGACTCAGACTGGCTTACCCCAATTTAACAAGAATGGAAAACCTGTTATTAGTTTTTTTTTCTTTTTTCATGATATTATTTCACTGACTAATACACATCATGAACGAATATTTTGTTTTACCTTTAAAGTTCTGCGGCTTTGAAACATTGATCCAAAAATTCAGTGAATGCTAAATGCTCGTGGAATTTGAATTCATGAATTCAAAAGTTTTTTTTTTTAAAAAGTAAAGAGTTTAGTTTGTTTTCATATATATCAAAATATAAGTAAAAAAAATGTGAAATGTCAAAAAAGAAAAAAGAAAAAGAAAAGAAAAAATAAAAAGAAAATGTGAAAGAACTGCAAAACACGCTCAAGGGGCTTGAACAGGACAATTCTCCAGAAGATACATGACAATATTTAAATTATAAGACAATTTAATAAGGAAAATCAAAAAAGAAAGAGTAAAACACTGGTGTTTTCAAATCTGGGATCGTTTGTTCTGGTCTGAATCAGATCTGTAGATCGTTTGTTCTAGTCTCATCAGATCTGCAGATCGTTTGCTCTGGTCTGAATCAGATCTGCAGATCGTTTGTTCTGGTCTGAATCAGATCTGCAGATCATTTGTTCTGGTCTGAATCAGATCTGCAGATCGTTTGCTCTGGTCTGAATCAGGAACTAAATTGTTGGTTTGGTTCAGTTTCACACAGAAAAACATCCAATCAAACCAAAATCTATCAGCTGAAGTCATGTGACAACACTCTCTCTGCTGATTGGTCAGAAATGTCTGGTGGTAAAACTAACTCAGATGAACAAAGGTGAATCTGGATCCTTTCCAAGGCGGGAAATGAAGCCTGGTCTGATTTGCCCAGACTAAACCACGTCGGTGTGAAAAGCCCTCAAACTCTCCGTCCTTTTAAACTTCTGCAGCTTTGAAGCATTGATCTAAAAATCCAGTGAACCGTAAATGCAAGTAGAATTTAAATTCATAAATTATAAGTAAAAACGTAAGTTAATGTGTAAAAAGTTGACTCATTTTTGACATTTTCTATTTAAAGGCCTTCAGCGTGTCATGTTATCAGTCACATATCAAAGTCACTGAAGACTTCATTATCCTCGGTTCTTTCTTCCTTTCTGCTCTTTCAGCATGATCAAGCAAGCTTCAGATACATTTTTTTTTTAGCCATTTTGTTATTTGCATGTGAACAACTGCTGATAATGACGCATTTTGGACATGGAAGGTAGAGGAGCACAGTATTACCAGCATTAGAGCTGTGAGCGACACTATAGCACAGCAGAAACCCAGCCTGATCATTACTGAACCTCCAATAACAGAGCTATCCCATTTAAAAGAGATGCACGAAAATTGCCTTTGGCTTTTTTGAACAAGGCATTCTTGGTGCAGTTGGAAGATCTGGATAATAGGCGACTGTGATCTGAAGGTATTTTTGGCAAAAGGAGTGTGTAATCAAAGAAATGAGTAAGCAGAAGATGGAGGATGACTGCTTTAATGGCCTGTTCGTGCTGCAGAGAACAGAGCCGACAGTCACCAAGGTGAGTTCAGCAGGCAGGTGTTAAAGGGTTCTTCATACACATCACAGCATTATATTCATCCACTTTCGTGAAATATTATACGATTTTATTCTACTCATGTCAGGTTTGTTTTAACGATGTCAAATACAGTGAGGAATCAAACCCAGAGACGCGACTTAAAGACAAGTGAAAACACTTTACTTTCAAAATATTTAAACATTTATTGAAGCTTGTGATGTGCACAAGTCACCAAATACAACGAAAGTCAAACCAAGCAGGTAGGAAATGAGTTTAAGCATTATGTGCCTGATGAGTTGGCTTCTAAACAGCAGCTTCCTCTGTTGTTTGAAATGGTTTAGCTGCAAGGCTAACAGGCTAACAGCTAAAGCTAACAGTGTTAGCTTAGCTGCTATACTCACTTCAGATGAGTTCTTTGCCTCAACCGCAAACTGTGTGTGTGTGTGTGTGTGTGTGTGAGTGTGTGTGTGTGTGTTATCTGTAGTTCTAATCTGTGACATGTTTCATTTCTAACACATTTACTATTTGTTGTTCAAAATGGCTTGAAAAAAATGCTAATCTTTGTTCTAAGTTCTCAGAGTAGAAAAAATGGTCTTAAAGGACAATTCCATCCATTTTACATATTTGAGCCTAATATATTCAGTTTTCATACATGTAACGTTACTGACGTACTGGAACGGTGAATTAAAAATGTTTTTCCTACCTTCCAGACCTCCATTGGTTTCAGTTCATTCTGCTATTAAAATCAACTTGTTGATACTGTAAACGTTCTTGGGATAGGTAATCCATCATCACCAACAAGACGTGTATTCAGGTTTTTTTAGAAGTTATGTAATTTTAGTGTTTAAGCTCAATAAAAAGCGTGGAGTGAATGTATGCCTCCACCGGGGAATATAGTCCCAAAAGAAGACCTGCGTTTATGGAAAAATTTAAAGGACCGTGAC
This sequence comes from Lucifuga dentata, assembly GCA_014773175.1. NCBI lineage: Eukaryota > Metazoa > Chordata > Actinopteri > Ophidiiformes > Bythitidae > Lucifuga > Lucifuga dentata. Next base: position 41,887 of record VXCM01007407.1, on the reverse strand, counting down.
TTCATAAGGCTGTGTAACTATTAGCAGGAGAAACATGGATTTTTAAGGTGGGTGTATCACTTGAATATTTGATTTAGAAAGATTAAGAGATTTAGCAAAATATCAGGAAAGCTGAAATACAGTTTTATCCTTTGGAAAATGATTGTCAGTAACGTAACATGTATGAAAACTGAATATATTAGGCTCAAACATGAAAAATGGGTGTTTTAAAATAAGTTGTTTCCGAAAACAAATTCAAAAACCATCAGTGTCATTCTTCAGAAACCCAGATCAGTCGATGAACAAATCCTTAAGTACCTGAGCAGAGAAACAGGGAAAAAAAACAAAAATCAATGAGTGAATCAATGAATCAACCTTTTTCTGATCTTGAAGCGGTGAGGCTAAATGCGGCGCCTCCTATGGGAGAAGGATAATCATCTGTTCTGTTTCCTGGCTGAGGCTGTTTCAGCTCCTCTGGTCTGGTTCAGAAGTTAATTCTTTTGGAGCTCAGGTGTTGCAGGATCATCATGAGCCTGAGAGTCTTTCTGTGGACTCATCGCAGCGTTTTTTCCACTCACACACACAAACAATCAATAGCACTCTCACTGCTGGAAATGTACGCAGGTAATTGTGCGGTGATACCAAATATTTTGGACCATCCAGTTCATTAAACACATTGTCTCAGCCCATTAGCTTCCTGTATTGACAGCCTGTAAAGGAGAACCTGCTGTTTAACGATGTTAACTAATAGACCAGCGCATGGCAGCAACAAGCCAAGGCCGTATGCATAAAGTCAAAACATAAATTTACATTTATTATAACTCCTCTCATCAAGGTCAGAATAATTCACACAGACAGAAGAAGAAAAGTACGAGTTAATGTTCTCTTTGTGTGGTGGGGAAGTTTTAAAGGACCATACTGGTGATTTTGTGTTTGAGCCAAATTAATACAACCTGCATACACGTTACTTTACTGTTAAACCATTTTCTAAAAGATACTACTGGAACAGTAAATATTAGAATTGTTTTTCCTACCATCCCCACCTTGGTTTCAGTTAATTCCAGTACGCTATAAAAAATCAGCTTGTACAGATGTGCTTTGAGATAAATAATCCATCATAGAGAACCAGGCTTGTTCTTATTTTTTGTTGAAGTTACTTAATTTAACTGTTCTAGACCTGCATGGAAGAAAATGTGCCTCTGCCAGGGAGTATAGTCCCAAAATAACAGGGCTTCTACAGAGAAATTAAAACGACCGTGCCTTCTACGGTTTGAATGTTAGCAGTTAAAACCTTCAACTTTTAGGTGGGTGTATCACCTGAACATTTGATTTTTAAAGATTAGAGGGACACTTCCAAGCTGCAACACGTTGCTGCAACACGTTGCTCTAATCCTTCTCTGTCTGAAAACATGATTTAGTCTTTGTGGACTTTAAAGACTCTTCAGAAACAGATTGTAGAAAAATTTCAGTCTCATTTTCCTCCGTTGCAGCGTTTGTTTGCATCCGTCTCAGAAATGTACGTATCAGCAAACCTGTGTTTCTGCATCCAGCGTGTTTCAGGTAAAAACTGCATAAACACAGGAATCGGTAATGGGCGACTTAAAAAAATAAAATGTTAATATGAGGTATGAGCCGAGTACCTGGATGAAATGAGTATCCATTACAGATAATGCACTTTTTACGAGTACGAGTACCATCAGAGTAAAATGTGTCACTATTCGTACTCATGAAGGAAAAAAATCTGATTGGGTAGCTCTTACTAGTTGTGTCACATGGTTGTGTGATCATCCAGGCAGCCAATCACAGAGCTCCTCTCCACACAGAGCTGCTGCTGCTGCTCCACACGACTCACAGCCACTCTGTCCACACTAGCATAGCATAGCATCTATTAGCTATAGTTTAGCTTAGTAGCATCTATTAGCTATAGTTTAGCATAGTAGCATCCATTAGCTATAGTTTAGCTTAGTAGCATCTATTAGCTATAGTTTACCATAGTAGCATCCATTAGCTATAGTTTAGCATAGTAGCATCTGTTAGCTATAGTTGCTATTCTCAGATTCAGCTCAACATTTTTCTCAGTCCACAGCTAAACAAACACATTCATTATGCGGACATTCACACACATCATACTGATACTAACGCACATTTATATTAGCTTCTACTAGCTTCTAGGCTAACTAGTCAGTTAGCTAGAGATTTGTAACTCTCGGAGCTAAGCCCTGCCCGCTTCCGGGACAAGCCCTGCCCATCCAAGTACAGATACAGACACGAATAATTTAGCTGGTTGAATGGATATGGACAATGGTGTACTCGCTCATCTCTGTTAATACGTTGTCAAAAAATTGGATATATATGCAAAAAAAATTAAAATTGGGCATCAAGACCTGTCGCGTACATGTAGCTGTAGCCACGTCGCTATCTGTTGTTGCAAATAAAGTGATTTATTGTTGTTTCTGCATTGCTTCACCAGACAGTATTGAAGATTATATCCAGACGACATCATCGAATGTGGACTCGGCCAATCAGGAGCTTGCAAAGGCCAACAATTACCAGGTACAGTGAAGCGTCGTGCATGCGGGCGTGCTTTGCATCGGCTTTGTGTTTTAATGTGTGCGCTGTACTGAGCTTTTGCATTGTAATGCAGTCAGGAGGAGCTTAGCTTGATCAGGCATGCAAACAGGGACTTTGCTAACTAGATTAGCCAGCTTTATCGCAGCCCCACCAGCATAATAACACAGATGATGTAATTTCATGTCATATTTTACTCGCTTCTGCCTTCTGTTGAATTAACTGTATTGAGAAGTGAAAACATAAAATGGTTGCCTGGAGTCTTATAAAACACAAAACCACATATATAATTTCACTTTCATGAACAACTCTTACTTCTACTGAGATAATACTTATAAATTCGCAATTTAATCCTTCAGGTTTATTGACTGAGAGAGGGAAACGCATTAATGGACAGCAGGCTGCAGCCAGAAATTAAACAGAAATTGTTTTTTTTTTTTTTTTTNTTTTTTTTTTTTTTTTTTGGAATGACTAGAATTTCCACTTCACAGCACATATTGGAGAGACTTTTTATAAGATGCCCAGGGGTCTTCTTTCACTCTTCCTCTTCAACGAAATATTTGTGTCTCATGCCGTTCTGTAGGGATTATCTTGGCAGGCCAGAGCTCATGTGGCTCTGCCGCGTCGGCCGCCGGCTACGCTAAATAACATGTTGACTTTAGTGTCAGTGGGTTAATAAAGGATATACATTTTACTGTACACGGGTTACATTCTATAGCTGCAGAGCTTCTACGGAATACCTGCAGAGGTACGAGTATTTCACTTTCTCTTCGTCTCCACTATAGAAATATGGGATACACACAGTACACAGGGAAATGTTTTACTTTTTAAACGATATCAGTAGCTTCTTTACAAAGTCACATCAATAAATCATCACATAAATATGGTTATAGTTAAAAACCTTATACCTCTAAAATACCTCTTATACCTCTCAACTTTTCTAGAACTCTGTAGAAACAGATTTGCTTCACTTCCACAATATTTATGAATGAAAGTCTGATCTAAGACTTTTATTCATTCTTTGCATCTTCATATCTTCATATGTAATTTGTATTAAGGGGGTTTTCACGTCTGAACGGTTTGGTTTGGTTTCATTGGACTCGGGTTCGTTTCCTGTCTTGGTATGTTTTGTTTGTGCAGGTTGAACTCAGCGATCACGCTTGACATTTCAGTCTAGCTCTGAACCAAATGCAGATCAATCTATTGATCTATTGATTGACTAGAAGCAGAGAAGGTTGCGTGTGGTTAACGCTGATCGATAACTGCAGTAAAGTTTGTTTTACATTTGACGCTCATCGGCCACTTAAAACCATTAAACGAATCAAATGTGAAGGAAACTTTTCAGCACTTAAACTACACTTTTTTTTAGTATTACATTTTTTTGTAGCAATTTGAAACGGATGCTGTAAAACGATCATAACACATCAATCTCAGCTAACATACACGTTCAGATGAACACATGCTCAAGTTAGCGTGTGCTTGTATGTTGTCAGCATGTTGCTCCATTCTCCTGTTCAGTGTCTGAAGGCAGCACGTCTTCTTCACATCATGTGAAGCAACATTCAGACCGGAGCAAACGATCTACAGATCTGATTCAGACCAGAACAAACGATCTACAGATCTGATTCAGACCAGAACAAGTGATCTGCAGATCTGAAAACACATGGAAACTGAATCTGATACTACATCTAAATTTTGTCCTGAATTTCACCAAAGACGTGGGGAATCTGGCCAGTCATGGACATTATCTCACCATTCATTTTTCTACGTTTACGTGGATTTTCACCATCCAAACGTTGACTGTTTCCAGTCTGACAGGACTGCAGCGTCTCTGTGTGCCACGCACATGCTGCTACTCTACAAGTGAGCGAACAAATGAGCGAACAAATGAATGAACGGCAACAGCTTTCCCATTAATTGACATTTCATTATCTCAAGGAGAGCTGAGCCGTGACCGAGCTCACACCGAGCAATTTAGCTCTCCACCAATCAAGGCAGCCGCTGTCTTTGTAGAGGCCGAGTGGCTGAATGGAAAAGAAAAACAAAGGAGAGACAGACAGAAAGACAGACAGGGACAGTCAAATGATGAAATGCAGCTTATAACATGCTACACGAAGGCAAAGAAGACCTGCCCAATAACAATAGGATCAAATGTCATCTTACCATCAAAATATATGATAAGATATAAAAATATATCTTGTGTTTGTGGTCCTTGTAAATAATATTTTACATCCACCATAGCAATAAACCAGAACACCATAATAACCTCCTACAACACCCTAGCAACCACCATAACAACAGCACTAAAACATTTATTATTATTATTATTATTATTATTATTACTGTAATGCAATAGTAAACGTATGTAATCCTTGATAGTTATCCTTTTATTATTCTTCCTTGTTCCGAATACATTTGAACAATGAGCAGTTATTTGTCTTTACAGTAAAGCTAATACAACGACGTTCTGGTATTAAGACGATGCGCTGACGTTGTGTAAAGTCACGGGACAGACGGAGGAGACAGCGTTTGACGTGAAGAGACTGCAGGTTTTTCAGCAGAGACTTGGACTCTCTTTGATGCCGGTCTACATGCACCGCTGCACATCTCCACCAACGGTCAATTAAGAGCGGATGTCATTTTCTTCTAGTCACCTGCCATGTCTGCTCACTTTACAGTGAAAATAAATTGAATCTATAATCCATTATCCGGCAGCAGATTACTCTCCCTCTGCAACTTTCTCTAGTTGCTCTGATGTTTTATCACCTCATCTGTGTTCAGCGGACCAGGATGAACTCTGATTGTTGATTGCTGCACAAGATGGTTTATAATTACCAATAAACCACAGATGCTGCAGCAATTCAGCGAACAAAAGCTTCAGCTGTTGCATTTCACACTTAGAAAAGCGTACAAAATATTATTCACTTGGGGGAATCTGATGTCTGATGAGTTAAATGACCATACAGGCGATTTGTGTCTTTAAACCCAACACACACAACCTGTTAAAGGACCATATACCACCCATTTTGCATGTTTGAGCCTAATATATTTAATTTTCAGACATGTAACGTTACTGACAATCATTTCCCAAAGCGTACCACAGGAATGGTGAATTAAAAATGTTTTTCCTACCTTCCAGACCTCCATTGGTTTCAGTTCATTCTGCTATTAAAATCAACTTGTTGATACTGTAAACGTTCTTGGGATAGGTAATCCATCATCACCAACAAGACGTG
>VXCM01007407.1:0-35377 GCA_014773175.1 Lucifuga dentata | reverse complement strand
TGGGTGGGTGGGTGGGTGGGGGTTAGGATGGACAGACGGAAATATGCCAATGATGCTGTAGGTGGGGTGAATAAGTCCTAATTGTCCACTGTTTCTCCGCACTATGAAAATTATGAAAGAAAAATGTTTCCTTAATTTAAGTTAATTAGGATTCCCAGCACTTCTTGAAATAGTGAGTTGCAAATTTTGATTTAAGCATTTCTTTCTCAAACCCTGTAAAAGCTACAGCAATGAAACTTAAATTCTCACCCATTACTCAGGGAAAAATATTTACATGGATTGGCCTGAAGGTGGCGCTGTAATAAGCATGTTTACATTTTGGCCTGTAACTTTTGAACCGTAAGTCCTATGATCAAAATTCCTTTTTTCTTGGACTCCTTTGATGTATCCGCATCTAACCACATAGGCCCCACCCATTTTGAATTTGTAGTTTTTCCACCATTTTGAATTTTGTCCAAACGTGTTTTTTCCTATTTCCTCCTACACTTTTGACTCAATTGATGCAAAACTTTGCATATAATCTCTAAACCAACCCAGAAAAAAGTTGTCACTTTGTTTTTTGATATTCTTTATCATTTTGCTATAATTGGCTTCCAAATTTGAGTGGGTGTGGCTTATGTGACAAAAACTGCAATATCTCATGAATGATTGGGTGTATTTTCAACAAACTTGGTGAATATCTGCACACTCGACTTCTACAAAAACTGAATCATTCATGAAGTCATCGCATGTACTTGGACCCCGTTTATTGCTGCTTGTGGCTACATTTTTAATTAATAGTGTGAAGGCCACCAGCTGGCCGCTGGCTGCGGCCCACTGGGAAAACTCCCGCCTCTCATGATGACCAAACCGACTCTGCTGGATGGTAGGAAAAAATAATTCTAATAATTATCGCTGCAGTAGTACTGTGTAGTTTGGAAAGTAGTTGGCAGTAACGTAAGGTGTATGCAGGTTGTACACATTGGGCTCAAACATACAAGATCACTGGTATTGTCCTTTAAAACTCCATCTGTCTTCAGAGCTGAAAATTGATCTCTGACTGAGTGAATACATTCTTCTGAGTCTGAAAAAATCAATGTTACACAGTTTTCTTCTGGCCAAATTGAGGATAATAGAGAGTGGTGCTATTGTGATTGTGGAATGAGCAAAAAAAGGGGGAAAGGGAAGGAAAGGAAGGCAAAAAGAATGATGGCTTACAGCTGAATGGGCAGATGGATGAATGGACCCATCCACACACAGACACATACAAATTGCTGCCCTTTTGACAAATAAGATAATGAAAAAGAATAACCTAATCACAATGTTAAAGCTCTGACTGATAACTGCTGGGAGATGGGACGGCTAACGCTGACAGATTGCAGGCAGACTCTCTTCCTGTTCCATCGCTCACTGCGTGGGTCTTCTGTCCCTCTGCGCTCTTTATGCTACTTTGAGGGACATGGACTGGAAATAACAATGTTGAAGTTATCCAAGCTGAAGTCAGGACTCGTCTGATTCTGCCCTGCTGAGCCCAGATACTAAAGAACACAGACCAAAATAAACGTGGGCCTGGGCGATACGGCCTTACAATAATGTCATGATACCTGAAGGTAATTTTTTCTATGTTCTAGATGATATGAACATTGTTGTCATGGTGATTTTAGAAGTAAACTGTACCAACATGAATAAAAATGAATCAGCGTAAAAGTAGAAACAGTAGAGTTTTTCCTTCAGTAAAAGCAGAAATAATAAATGCTGTTATATTTTAGCTTGTAAACAGTAACTCAGATTAGCTTTAGCTGCTCATCTTCATTCGTTATAAAACATCAATAAAATGACTGATGTCATCAGATCTGATCTTTGACAGGTTATGATGCTAATTAGCCTCTATGACGCTAAATACGCNCTGATGTCATCAGATCTGATCTTTGACAGGTTATGATGCTAATTAGCCTCTATGACGCTAAATACGCTCTGAAGTCCAAATCCACCACAAGACAACAACTCACCTGGAGTTAGCATAGCAGCTAAGCTAACACTGTTCATACAGCACAACAGGAAGTCACTGCTTTGCTCATTTCACTCCACCATTAGCTTGTCCTGTCACAGGAAGCACAGCTGCTAACATTCTAGCTATGCTAGACTGAGTCAGCATCACTTCCTGTTTGTTTTTTGTCTCTAACCATCTGATTGGCTCTCCTCCTCCTCATGTGATTTTCTTGGTATTCACCAGGTGTTTCTGCTTCAGGTGGAGAAACTAATTTGTTGTATTTCCACCTTTAGTTGTTAGCCAGTTAGCTTGTAGCTGTTAGCCAGTTAGCTTGTAGCTGAACCATTTCAAACAGGCAATAATTCATCAGATGCTGAGCTGATACGTTCAGACGTGTGTCTTGTTTCTTCTTTTTGCATATGCATGAAAATGCATATGCACACTACAGTATTGTCAATATCGTAATAAGACTCATTTTAATCATTTCAATATTATTTAGATATTATCATAAATGATGTCATAAGACAGCCTAGATGACAGATACTGAAAGTGCAGCACTGTTTTTATATGTATGGATTTGGATGGAAACTAAAAACATATTGCTATAAGTTTTGTTCATGTGGCTCAAACTTCACCCTTCCTGCCCAGAAAAGCTGATTTTCCCTCAGACTTTGCTGCTGTGTGCAGGCTGAAAGCCGCAACATCCTGGCTGCGTGAAGCCAGCGGAGTACAAAGCCTGGTTCCAACACGCTGCTGGTGCTCCGCTCCTCCGTTTGACTCCCACCCACACACACACACACACACACACACACACACACATCACACATCACACACACTAGAAAGCCAGGCTTCCCTGTGCTTTGCTCTCCATGGTGAGCTCACCTTTCTCGCTCAAGGTTAACTTTAAATACCTCACTGATGAAGCCTTCATGTGTCGAGTCGACAGCGCTGCGTTCAGGCGCAGCTGAGATGCTGGATAAACGATTCCCATCACAAAAACGGGTTCTTGTGTCTTTTTTTAAACACAGAGATCTGAAGTCGCTCTGGACCCGGCGGTTGTAAGCGTGACTTTCTAGAACCTTATTGATTTAGTAAAGCTTTCCTTTGCAGCTGTAGGCTGGTATTTTTAGCATGAGACTGCAAATAGCCAATATTTTCTGCCGATACTCAGTCTGTGTAATACTTGTCATTTTTTATTTTCCTTTGAAAAAAGTCAATAAATTGACAGCAGTTTGGATGAATTGTAGCTGCAGCAACACGGATACAAACTGAACCTGAGTTTCTGTCTGACCTAATCAGAAACAGAAATGATGCTGAACATGTGAGGAGGAAGAAACTCCAAACAGGAAGTAGTTTCTATCAAAGTAAATCAGAGTAACAAAGATGAATGTGGATCCTTTCCTGTCATAGCATCATTTGATCCATGAAGAAGAAAACAAGGACAGCAGAAGCTGAATCACATGTGGAAAACCACATGTTGCTTCACATGATGTGAAGAAGACGTTCTGCCTTCACACACTGAACATGCTTAGAACATACAAGCACATGCTAACCTGAACATGTGTCCATCTGAACACGGGTTAGCTAAGATTGACTTGTTTCCACCTTTAACAGCATCGTTTGATTTGATCATCAAAGGTGGAGTTCATTTAATGTGAAACACACACGCACACGCACACACACACCTAGCATCTCTGATGCTAATCAATCAGTACATCAACAAATTGATCTGGAGTTGGTTTGGAAGTCGTTGTTTGGACCAGAGACCGTCCTCTAAACTTTAGCAACTAAAGCAGGGTGATGAATTCCCGAGTGAAANCACACACACACACACACACACACACATGACCGACCCCATCTTATTCTCTCACGTCCCCCCTTATTCTTATTATTATTCTTTAAATAACAGGCATTAATACAGATCTCTGTAATAGCTCTAATTGTTGGTGTATATTTAACACGTTTACTTTGCTCTGGAGGAGTTTAGGACCTTTGGGAAACTCCTGGTTGACGCTCGGATGCAGAGAGGAAAAATGATGCTGAAGATTTGAAGCTTTAAGAAGCGACAGCGACGTTTGACAGAACAGCAAAATGATTTGCCATTTCTTTCCACAACTAAATATAAATCCTCCCGTGCAGCTAAAAAAGCTCCTCTTCGTGTTTTCGTTTAGTTTTGCACGTTGCCATGGTCGTAAACTCAGGCCTTTAACAGACCAGCTAGGCTAGCTGGAGAAAGTGCAGCATCTACGCTGAGTGCTGCGATCGCCAGGTTAAAGCTGCAGCTTTTTTCATCTGTAATATCAGCGTACGTGAAGTTTGTCTCAATCTCATTGTGAACGAAACTTAAAGGAACAACCTGAGCCGTACTGAACCGGGTCTGGAGCCGCGGGTTTGACACCCCTGACCTACAGGTCTTGGTGTGGATGCTTTGGTTCTGTCCTGGGTGTGATTATTGTATTCAGACCTGACAAATCAACCGTAGCAAAGGAGGAAACGAACCTGAACCACGCAGGTTTAAAAACCCCTCAAACTTTCCTCTCTCTCACCTGTGTAACCTGCTCAGGTGTTGCTGAAGAGTAACAGGAAGCGTTTCACTCCACACTGCTCTGATTTGGAACAGCATTATAATGTTGCCTGGAGCCGTGATTCATGTTCTATATATTTAAAGAACAGTTTATCAGAAACGTGTATTTCCCTTGCCCATATTGTAATCTAAAGCCAATTCCCTCTGTAATGAAAGCATATATGAAGTTTTGGCGAGTGTTGCGTGTTGACGTGTCGCAGGGCTTCTGCTCAGAATGCTGGCTGGTTTTGGCTCTGAGTTTATTTGCTGCTTCTCTTAAACATCATAATCAGGGTGACTGCATGGAACTCAGAGTTTTATGTAAATTGCATATAAGCCGATTACAAGTGAAGCAGTTCTGCTGCAAACATTATTTATTTTATGGACTTCCACTTTTCCCGACGAGATGCGATAAACTGAGAATAATATTACGGCCATTATCGGCGCATTGCACGATTGTTGTATTATGAGGATATATCTCATGTCACACGAGGTAATCGCTTTTTCTGCACAGACGCTGAGTTTGATGCAGATGGAGGTGAGATGAGATAGATGCTGGTTATTCCAGAAAAAAATGTGTTTTAAATGCTTTATGATGGTGAAATTGCTCAGAAATACATAAAAATGGAAAGGTGGAAAAGTCTTTATCTCTTCCTCTTCTTCACCTCTTTCGTCAAACTTTAACGTTTTCCACCGTTTCTGCCTCTGAGGGACTTTTTAAAGGACAGGATAACATGAGGAGGCGGAGTCAGAAATGATAAATAGATGATATCACATAGCTTTGCATGTGTAAATGCACATCATCATCATCATCATCTGTATGTTTGTAAGCTTTTTGTATTTGGTATTTGTAGTTTTAATCGTGTATTTTGGTATTTGGTACTTATTGCTTCTATTGCAGCTTCTGCATGGACTCTGGTCACATGACTTGGACTCGAGTCCCAAATTTGACGACTTTTGACTCGACTTGACAAAATCAGAATATTAGTATGTTATGAATAAAGTTTGGAGGAAAAACAACAACAACTCAAACTGAAGAGACGGAGGCAAAACGTGAGAAACGGAATTTGTGGGAAGAGATGTGGCAGCAAAAGCGTGTTTATACGCCTTCAGGGGTCTTTAGTGTCTACGTGTGTTTGCTGGACTTGGCTTATAGGGGGTGCTGCAGCATTCAGTCCAATTCATTCCCTCTGTGTGTGTGTGTGTGACTTCACCAAGGTTTTGCTGTCTCAGCTGTTCTGCTTCTGATTTCCACGGACAGAATGTTAGGGNGCATGTCTGATGATGCAGCTCGGCCGGTTCCGTCCGGCTGTGACCTAAAGTGTATATTCGTTGCAGTCGGCAGCCGAGTGTGAAGTGTTTGGAATGAGGATTAGGACCTCCGGCGCTGAGCCTATGATTCTCTGTCAGAAAAAGACGGATTGTCCCGGAGGGACACGGAGAGGTTTCTGCCCTCAGGGAAGGATTTATCTCATCTCAGGCTTTTTGCTCAGCAGTGATTGTAAAATGGAGAAAACACCAACAGGTGAATGAATGAGGGAGTGTGCAGCCATGCAGATGTCGTCCTGAAGACGGAGCTGTGGATTTCCAGCTGATTTACAGACGTTAGTTCAGGTGTCACGCCTCAGGTAATGACAGAAAAAAATAATAAAAGCAGCCAAAAGGAGTTTCCTGCACAGGGGATTCAGGGTTCACCTTAAGGACACTCAGACAGATTTAGTTCTGTGCTTCAGCATCGGATCAGGATTCCTCCTGGACGCCTTTCCTGCGGAGGATTTCACACTCATCCACCTGGACAGGAGGACGGATCATTTTTCTCAGCTGGTCTGGGAATGTTTTGCAATATTAGGAGCAGCTGAGATGTTCAACACTGGTGATTTTGTGGAAAAAATCAAAGAGGTCACTATAGCAACAGATGAGATGATGGTTTGTTTTGACTTGACATCACTGTTCAGGTGCACACGTATGGAGCAGGCTGGAGAGAGAGAGAGAAAGAGAGAGAGAGAGAGAGGGAGAGAGAGAGAGATGTTCTTCCTGTTACAGAAAAAGCTAACAGTGGAGTGAAATTAGCTTAGAGGTGACTTTTTATCAGAGGTGACTTATTATTGTAATGTATGAACAGTGCTAGCTTAGCTGCTAACAGTGTTAGCTTAGCCGCTACGCTAACTTCAGGTGAGTTCTTGGCTTGTGGTGGATTTGCACCACAAGCCAAGAGTGCGCACTAAAGATCGCGTTCCCAAACATCAGAGTAGAAATCTTGTGAACGCTGCTCAGTGCAGCAAGGAACGTACAGATATTGACGAGATGAAACAGCTCCTCTACAGATGCCTGGAACACGGGAGAGCGCCCTCTAATGGTCAGGGCTCAGCAGTGTCCACAGCCTACAGGACAAGTGGAGAAAGCTTGTCTGAACAGGGGAGGATGGTCAAGGCGCCTTTTGTGGCTGTTTTCATGCTGTGGCGTTTTCCTAAAACATCCCCACCGTGGGGATGTTTTAGGAATCAGCATGAAAACGCTTTGGGAGATGCTTTGATTTCATCCCAGGTCAGAGAAGGAATTACGTTTTTTGTCTCTCCCAAACCGACACATTATACCAACCAGGTATATCTATGGGTGGTTTGGACACCTGATTAGGACGCCTCCCTTTAGAGGTTTTCTGGGCTTGTCCAGCTAGGAAGAGATTCCAGGGCAGAGCCAGAACACACTGGGATTATGTAACTCATCTGGCTTGGGAACGCCTCGGAACCCCCCCNCCCCCCCCCGGAGGAGCTGGGGAATGAGGCTGAGGAGAGGAACATCTGGGCTGCTGCCATGACGACCTGGTCCCAGATAAGCAGAAGAAAATGGATGGATGGGTACAGTACAGGTTGTATTTATTGGACTCAAACATGTAAAACCACCAGAATGGTCCTTTAGAGGTGAATAAAAGGGTGTGGGAGAGACGATGCAGCACCCAGAGGCCCTGAGTGTTGGCGCTGAGGAAACGTTCCCGGGCAGATTAAGTGGCTGCCGATAAGAGCGTTCCTCCTGTTTCCTCCTCTGTCCGACTTCCTGCCGCCCGGAAAAAATACAGCAACACTCCTTTTGTTCCACTTAAGCCCATTTTTGTCCCCTTCTACCTTATTTATTTTCTTGTTCTCTCTAAATAACAGCAGCAGAAGAAACAGAAAAGCAGAGTGTGATTGAGAGAGGGAGAAACTCTGTGCTGTCAGAAGGAAGAGGAGGATGGCGGGGAAAGTTTATAAGGCGTAGTTTAGGAGGAGAAGCTGGGGAATCTGTGGTCCAGCTGCAAGAGGGGAGATAGTGGAGAACGGCTTTTAATTCTCAATCCCCACAGAGCCTTTGAAAATTACCAATCTTCTTATCACAGACGCAGGGCTGCTTATGCAAATTGTTGTGGAGTGGAACGTTTTAACGGAAAATTACTCGACAGCATTTTTCCCCTCTTCCCTCTCCTCCTCTCCCTCTCCCTCTCTTCCACATATAAAGCCTGTTTTGAGTCTCAGATAAGAAGATGAATTGCTCTCTCCGTGCTTTGAAGCGCGTCAGGATTTAAAGACTCCAGCTCTGGTCGAACGCCGCTGCTCTCGCTGCCTTTGTAGCAGAAAGCAGGCTGGAAAAAACGGAAGAAAAAGCATTTCAAAACAACATAGATTCTGTGCTCCAACACGCCGCCACCGCCCGAGGAGATGAGCGGCGAGGAAATATATAAATATTCCCAAACCCCTGCCTCTCACTCTATTTACTTTAATATTTCTTGCTTAACACAGTCAACAATTTTTCCCAACATGACAAGTAATTGACATGGATGAATAAAGTTTGAGAGCTGTGGAGGAAATGTTTGAAGCATTTTGAATATGAATTAAGATTCCACCACAGGCAATATTAGAAATTAAACTGAAAAAAAAATAGGGCTGGAAAATTAGTCCGAAAATAAAACGTGAGTTTTTAAAAGTTCATGAGTTTTATATTTTGATGTTTCATATAAAGCTGAGAGTGAATTATAAACGGGACAGGTACAAATTTATTCTTCCTCACAACTAGCTGTGTCGCGATATACTGGTATTGACGATATTAAAAATGAAATATTGATATCATGTTAATAATTACACATATGATAATATCGTGTAAATAACCCAGCACCTCTTAAATCATTTATGTTTCTTTCCGTTCTCGCTTTGCCTCCCTCCCCCAACGCCCCTGGGCATTGGGGAAGGGAGGCAAAGCGAGAACGGCTAACTAGCTAGCTAGCTAGATGCCCCAGTCTGCAGGAAATGCCGATCAACAGGAACCGCTAAAGGGGGCGGTACCACCAACCTGTTCACCTCCATCATCCTGCAGATTTCACCACGGTAGAGACAGGAAGTAGCAGTTAGCTTGCTAGCCCTGAAACGGGAAATGTTCCATGAAGGTCTTAGCTGTGTTGCTAAAGCTGAGTTATCATGGCATTGGACTTGACAGGATTTTCTCTCTCCTGGTTATTTGTTAGGTTTGAGGATCTGTAGTTTATCCATCTGGTTCCTTTACACGATCCCTTAAGGTGGAATTGCTGTTTTTGTAGCTTTTGTACAGTTCTGGTTACAGACTCTTTCCACTTCCCTACACTCCTATATGGAGTTAATTCATTTGCTAAAAAAGAGACAAAATGCACAATAAACTAAGTTAAAGATTAATTTGATTGATAGCATTATTATTATTTTTTTCAAATTTTATATAGATATCGCGATAATATCGTTATCATGAATTCTTTTGGCCACAATAATCGTGGAGTGAAAATCTGTGACAGCCCTAGTATAAATGGGGATAACGGTCACAGTTTCACTTTCAATTTTCTCCTCAGAGTGCAGCTACTGTTNCTAGTATAAATGGGGATAACGGTCACAGTTTCACTTTCAATTTTCTCCTCAGAGTGCAGCTACTGTTACAGACAGGAAAAAGACAATTAAACCCCTCCCCACTTTCAGAAACCCCTCCTCACTTTCACTTTTAGAAAGGTAAAATATATACTATACTGACACTAAATATGAACCGCATGTAACTGTTCCGACTTACGTACAAATCCGACTTAAAGACGCCGTAAGAATGGAACTCGTTTGTAACCCGGGGACTTCCTGTAGTGAAAATCTGATATCGTGACAACCCGACTCTCAACATTATCTATCTGTCCCCCAAATTTCATCCAGATCTGTCAATAACATTTCGAGATATCCTGCAAACAAACAAACAAACATCGTTGGTCACATGACCTCCTTGGTGGAGGAAATCAAACAGTAAAACACACATTCTTAGCAGTTCATGCATGTGTATAATTATGGTTGTAAATGTAATAATGTACACACAATTAAATTACAATTACATAACATCATATTGAGTATTAATGAGAAGGCATGAGAATAAGGTTTGGTATATAAATAAAATCCCTCTGCAGATGGAGCTTTATGCATCATGATTGATTACTGCTTGGCTGCTAAAGCTATTAGCCTATAGATCTCTGCCTGAGAGGAAAACACCAGCAGACAATTAAAGCCTGTTTATTGCTGAGGAAAACAATAGCTGTAAGATAGCAATTATGTCATACAGGTCAAAGGTCACGGTGAAGCAGCTCCCCAGAGGCCTGCAGCACATATGCAACAGGGTTTTATTTGGATTAGTATAATGTGAGGATGAACTCAGATGTTGCTGCACCATATTTCACATATCAATGCTGAAAATAATATCTGAAGGTATTGTAGTGATAACTATATTTAAGACAATATGAATGATTGTTGTCATGGTGATTTTAGAAGTAAATAATACCACAAACTGTACCAACATGAGTAAACATGAATCAGAGTAAAAGTAGAAACAGTAGAGTTTTTCCTTCAGTAAAAGAAGAAATAATAAATGCTGTTATATTTTAGCTTGTAAACAGTAACTCAGATTAGCTTTAGCTGCTCGTCTTCAGTCGTTATAAAACATCAATAAAATGACTGATGATGTCATCAGATCTGATCTTTGGCAGGTTATGATGCTAATTAGCTTCTATGATGCTAAACTTAAATATGCTCTGAAGTCCAAATCCACCACAGGACAAGAACTCACCTGGAGTTAGTGTAGTGGCTAAGCTATGCTAGTCTGTTCTTACAACAAGAAGTCACCACTGACAAGAAGTCACTAAGCTAATTTCACTCCACCATTAGCTTGTTCTGTCACAGGAAGTACAGCTAGCTAATGCTCCAGNACTAAGCTAATTTCACTCCACCATTAGCTTGTTCTGTCACAGGAAGTACAGCTAGCTAATGCTCCAGGTATGCTTGACTGAGACAGAGTCACTTCCTGTTTGATTTGTGTCTCAAATCAGCTGATTGGCTCTCCTCCTCATGTGACTTTCTTAGTATTCACCAGGTGTTTCTGCTTCNAATCAGCTGATTGGCTCTCCTCCTCATGTGACTTTCTTAGTATTCACCAGGTGTTTCTGCTTCAGGTGGAGAAACTAATTTATGTTTCCACCTTTAGCCTGTTAGCATGTACTGAAGCATTTCAAACAACAGAGGAGATAATTCATCAGACGCTGAGCTGCAACTTTCATATATGTTTATTATGTTTCGTCTTGTTGAGAAAATTAATCAACATGTTCTGCAATATCAATATTGTCACATGACAAGTTTTTATCAAACAAAAAAATTATACTGGTGTTACCTTGAACAAAAATAAAATACTGTACCGATATGGTTCTTTCAGGAAAATCTTAAATAACTTGTTGACACTGTAACTGGCTCTGTATGATCCGTCTTTTGTCTGATTTTAATCTGCTAATCTGTCACCAATCTCCTCCTCTTCCTCCTTTTGGTATATGCCAAGGACTCACCTGAAGTTAGCATAGCGGCTAAGCATGTAGGTCGCTGTCACATTGCACTTCTTGTCATTTCTTCATCATGTTTGTTTTGAAGGAGTTTTCTTGACTTACAGAATACAGTGAATCATTCCATAGGTGGCGCTCTAGTGCTTTAACGTCACAGCGCATTGACTTCTTTCTCCCCACAGAGGCAAATCAGGAAGAGGAAGTGTTACCTGCTAGTGGGTGGAGCCATTGTCCTTACCGTCCTCATCATCATCATTGCAGTTTCAACAAGGAAATGAGAGTGTCAGCTGTGGTAAGGTCACAACACGTCTACACAGATACACAACATGGACGCTTGGCGTGGTTAACCATGTGTCATGATTAACATAATTTCAGATCAAAGAGAATTAGAGCGTTGCAGGGATGAAGGTCATTTCCTCTTTGATTTCATCTCAAGGTAGTTAAAGATTTCACACAAACACTCTCTGACATTTTGCATCTACAGCTCCAGTAGTGTGTTGAAAAATTGTCAATAATACTTTATAACATGCTCAAACATGCAAAATACTGCTGTTTAAGATGCTAAATTGTGAGATTTTCCTGTAGAAAATCACCGGTATACTCCTTTAAGATGCTAAATTGTGAGATTTTCCTGTAGTAAAGCAGTAAATATGTTATGCCAGAGTTCGGTCGTTAACGTGATTCTCCATGAAGATAGTTGTGAAGAACAATAAAGACATCTAAATAAGCTTTTATTTGTGTATTTCAGATAAATTCTCTTAAAAAAAAACCTTATTTAGGACTTCAAAGGATCAGACGAGCCTCAGACGTGCTGAGAATCTGCAGCCTGCGTGTGAAACGAACTGCAGTTTAACCTGAGCGCAGCACAAATGTGTATTTAAGCTCATGTTCCACATGGAAGCATGATTCCAGACAAACATCGTTTTTTCTCTTATTTGATGTTCGATAAAAGTCGTCTTCTGCTTGCATAAAGTATCGATCTTCACCTATTTTCCACCTGGGAGAGGGAAAATGGAAATCTTTTAGAAAAAAGCATTTCTTTCATAAAACAGCGGTAAAAAATCAATGTTCCCATGGCGGCTGGTCAATGTTGTGTCTCAGCACTTGGTGGTCCAGACATCACCAATTACCCCAGCAAGACAGTCTGAGTTCTAAAACCGCAGCAGGAAGCTGTGACTTCCACGGCGCCGTGTCGTGTTTTATTCTGATGTTCGTGTGTGTGTGTGGCGCTGCTGTCATTCACACGTGACACGGCGTTTAGTTTAAGTTACCGCTGTTGCTGCAAAATAAAAGTTCTAATTGATTCTTTTCACTGGAAGGCTCTTAAAGGACCATACCGGTGTTTTTGCATGTTTAAAGGACCATACCACCATTTTGCATGTTTGAGCATAATATATTCACTTTTCATACATGTAATGTTACTGACAATCATTTCCCAAAGCATACTACTGGAACGGTGAATTAAAAATGTTTTTCCTACCTTCCAGACCTCCATTGGTTTCAGTTCATTCTGCTATTAAAATCAACTTGTTGATACTGTAAACGTTCTTGGGATAGGTAATCCATCATCACCAACAAGACGTGTATTCAGGTTTTTTTAGAAGTTATGTAATTTTAGTGTTTAAGCTCAATAAAAAGCGTGGAGTGAATGTATGCCTCCACCGGGGAATATAGTCCCAAAAGAAGACCTGCGTTTATGGAAAAATTTAAAGGACCGTGACTTCATAAGGCTGTGTAACTATTAGCAGGAGAAACATGGATTTTTAAGGTGGGTGTATCACTTGAATATTTGATTTTGAAAGATTAAGAGATTTAGCAAAATATCAGGAAAGCTGAAATACGGTTTTATCCTTTGGGAAATGATTGTCAGTAACGTAACCAGTCCCGGCAGCAGAGCAAATTAATTGGCAGGGCATTTGATGTTCATGGGCAGGCATTGTGGTCAGATTGGACTGTTGGCGGGGGGGGNGGGGGGGGGGGGGATAACAAAAACTCGGCATTACTTTATTCATCACTCCGAGATCAATTTCACGTACCCAACGTAATGTTTTATGTTGACCTCGGCACGCTTCTTGGTTGTGCCTCAAACTGAATCCTTACCGAGAATTGCATCCCTACTCCCGGACAACGGATCACGTAATCTAAGACAATATTTATTCCTTTGAAAAACTTTTATCAAACAGTGATTATGGCACTTCTTAGGGGCAATATGATAGGAGGTATATAGGCAGCATCGATTATAGTCCACTCTTATTTTCTCGTTATTTGTGCTGAAAAATACATCCCGTCCTTTCTCAGCCCTGAGGACGCTCACATGTACCAAACTCTCCCTGTCACATAGATACAGCCCCAAATGTGAGCAGTTAAAGCGATTTCATTCCTTCATCTTGGGGATGTAAATCTCAGCAGGGATGTATTTCACCTGTTCATCTGTTCACAGTCCGTGCGCCCGCCCGGCGTGTGCGCCTTTACTCACGGCCTGTGTACCTACAGCCACATGGCTCAGATATTAATGTGACCTGACACACACCTCCACACGCTGTTCACAAGCATTTTCTCTTTTTTTCTGTCAAAAGCATCAGCACCAAATCATCATCACTGGATGATGTGAATCCATCTTGATTTCTCGCGTCGCCAAACTTTACTGAGGAACAGTCATAAATTCACGTCGTGACAGGTGTAAATTTGACACATTTTGCAGCCTGTTTGTTTGCTTAAATTAAATTCATTTTAATTACTCGTAATTCCCCAAAACAGGCTATGACACTCAGTGTATTACCCACACCCAAGACAATTTACAACATTTAGGCTACAAACTCGTGTATAAATTATACAAACGTGCACTTATTATAAAGCACAACAATTAAAGCAGATTAAAGCCCAAACTGAGATTACATGTAAAACAAAATCAACAAAGAGCACCACCGTAGGGCCGATGAAGGTCACACACTCACTTATGCACTATGTTATCTGTCTGTTTCAAGATCAAACTGCATATATATACAAAACGGCTATGCCAATCCAAACGTGTGGCTAGTGGTTCTCTGGGCTTATCACCTTATATTGCCATGACTTAAATTACTATCTATCTGTCCGTCCATCCTGATAGCTGATCTTATTGTCAGTGGTCAGCCATCTGCCAATGTGATCCCTCCATTTCATTGTTGTCATCAAATAAGGACACTGTACTTGTTTTGTAGTGAGGACGCATCTGTGTTGCTATAATAACCATTACTGTCTTATTTGATAGTTGTTTTAAATTATAGGACATCAACCCAACACACAGAACATAAATACCTTAAACAGGTGAGTCAGATAATATCTAATGAAGTCCTGGTCATGCCTGCTGAGCGCTGACAGCAGCACCTGGACCGTGACTGACAACAGTCATGTATTTATTGCAGTTTTGCAGTGAGGACGCATTTGAGTTGTGCTGCTATGTTCTCTGTTGTCTTAAATTATAAGAGGATAGTGGATAGATTCGGGTTTTGTTTTTTTTTAGCTGCTGATTTCATCTGGGTGGGCACGACATTCAAATGGGCGGGCATTGCCCACTGATGCCCGCCCGTAACGCCAGGTCTGAACGTAACATGCATGAAAATTAATATATTAGGCTCAAACATGCTAAATGGGTGGTATGGCCCTTTAAAAGTGGCTCAGTGTCACTGAAAGTCCCACACGGTCGTCATGAACTGTGAGAACCATGAATGACACGACATGCAAATGCTTCGTTTCCATCTGCGTCACATCAGCGTGGAGACAGACGTGTTTTCCACTGGTCTTCTGGAACTTCCAGACATGATTTTCGTTTAACACGCGTGTGCTGACATGCACGCTGAGAAACCTAACTTCCCAAATGACTCTGTAAACAAGTTGTGAGGGCCGTGCCAGTCAAATCATCTGCAGGAAGAAGTGTCAGGCTGCAGTTATTGCATTATTTAGAGCGTCATAAAGAGCCAGGCTATTGATTTGAGAGCAGAAGCGGCTCCCCAGTTATTTCTGTCATCGCCGCTCTCATTAAACTGATGTATGGTACTTGCTGTTCTCTTTTCCAGCCTCGCCTCTGCTCTCGTCTCTCCTTCACTCACTTTTTGTGGACTCTGTCTGGCTGCTCGTCTCCACGCCACAAAAGAAGCCAGATGGCAAAGAAAACACGAGTCGTCTCTGACGTCGCGGCGTGTTTTTGGATCGTTGGTAAAACAGGAACGTCTTTCTGAACTCGACAGCGTTCGTGCCGGTCGACGCAGACGTGACCGCCGCCTCACGCAAAATGTTATGTATTCACAGCGAAAACCGGCTGGCTGAGGACGCCGCATTTTAGGGTTGCTAGCGAGGTCCACTTCCACGGTANAAAACCGGCTGGCTGAGGACGCCGCATTTTAGGGTTGCTAGCGAGGTCCACTTCCACGGTACGTAAATGCGGCTTCATCGATGATTGGCCAAGCGAAGCGACACGGAGGAGGGTGGAGGGAGGGGTCAGAAAAACAAACAATGGCGAATAACTTTGATGAGCGAATAGCAGAGGAGGAGAGGAAGTACGACTCCTCCATGACGGTTAGAGAGTTGACAAATGGCTGATATTTCCTGGAGATGACCACTAGAAGATTCCCGTCCTATGAAATGGAAAAACCTGTGTGATGATACGTGAAGGCGAGAAAGAAAAACAAAACAGGAAGTGGCGGTAGCTGTCCAACACATTCAGTGTCTGATCTGTCCTACAGCGCCACCGTCCTGCAGTCAAAGCGTGCAAAATCACAAAAGAGCAAAAACCACGAACGCCAGGATACACGGACGCTATGATTAGCAGCCGTTTGCGTCACGTAGCACGCTTAGCATGCGCCAGACTTCAGCCGCATTCCGGTTGAACGTTTGGTCTCTGCTGTCAGCTGCTAAATAGACACACACAGGAAACACGTTTAAACAACTTCCTGTTTACAAGTAGCTACTTAAAGGGCCATACCATCAATCATGCATGTTTGAATGCAGTATATACAATTCATATACACGCTACTGACAACATTTCCCAAAACATACTACTGGAGCGGTAAATTTTAGATTGTTTTTCCTACCTTCCAGGCTGTCATTGGTTTCAGTTCATTCCAGTACGACATAAAAATCAACATGTAGAGACGTGAAACGTGCTGGGATAAATAATCATCAGAGAACACGACGTCTATAAGGGTTGTTTTTGTCAAAGACTTTATTTAACTGATCAAACACGGAGTGGCGCGTAAGACGATGTGTGTCTCCGCCAGGAAATATAGTTCCAGGAAAAGACCAAAAAATTAAAATGTTTTCTACAATCGTGCAAAAGTATCAGAAGGTGAAACACTAAATTTCAAGGTGTTTGTATTGTATCACCTGAATATTTAATTTTGAAACATTTGAAAATTTGGAAAAATAAGACTGAAACTAAAATGCAGCTTCATATTTTAGAAAATGATTGGTAATATGTGTTGGGGTTAAAGGACCATACCACTCATTTTGCATGTTTGAGCCTAATATATTCAATTTTCATACAAGTTACGTTACTGATCGTTGCTGCAACACGTTGCTCTGTCCCTTCTTCTCCATCTGAAAACACAATGAATGAAATCTTTGTGACCTTTAAAGAAAACAAACAGCTTGTAGAAATATTTCTGTCGCCTGCGTTGCAAACCCTCGTTTCTGCATCCAGGATGTTTCAGGTCAAAACTGTGCAAACGTGTATCAGAATTTAAAAAGAAGATATTCATACGCACCATGAATAGGAAATTGNAAAAAAAAAAAAAAAAAACCTCGCCAAGATGACTCGACAAAGGTAACATGAGGCAAAAACATCAATTCATCCTTACAAAAGAGAAGAAGTAATAAAAAGTCAGATTGTGTTGGTGTAATTGGGATCAGCGGCTTGTCAGGTCTAAAGTTGTAATTAAAGAGCTGAAGTTATTCTGCTTTAAGCTGCTAATGAAAGAAACAGATGTTCATCCACATAATTCAAAGCCTCTAATAAGCATTTTATTCACTATCCGAGCTCATATGTTGATTTAATTGTGACAGACTCCTTACATTTAAACACCATAAATGATCTGAGCAGGCCTGTCAGAGCAGCTCAGCCAGAAGAGTCTGAATTTACCGTTTCTACAGTTTCTGCAACTTTTGCTGCAGTTTTCAGCATCTGAATTCTCTTTTTGTAAGTTTGTAAGAAGCAGCTGGTCGTTTCCGTGCTGTACCGCAAATTATCACGTCTCAAGAGGGCCTTGAACGCATCATCGGTGATGTTTGGCGTTCCAGGAACAGAAAGAAGGAACTAATAAGAAAAGAAGTGAGGAAAGAAAGATGATTTTATATTATTCTACACTTTTATGTTTTAATTTTAATATAAAATCTAAATAATTGATTTAGAAACTTGATTTAAAATTGATTAAAAAAATTGAAATAAAAAAATTGAAATTAAAATTGATTTAAAAAATTGATACATTGATTTGGATTTTATAAGCTTTATGTCTTTATATATCTTTATATTATTTTAATAATTCTTTTTTTATTTTATAGCTTTTACCTTTTATATTTTTAAATATTTTTCTATATTTGATTTTTTAAAAAGTACATTTTTTTCCTCTGTAGTGGGAAGTAAATCTAAAATAAAGTACCAGGATATGAACTTTCTACTAAATACAGTTGTTGAGTTGATATCCATCCATCCATCCATTTTCTAAACCTGTTTGTCCTGTTGAGGGTCACGGGGGGTGGAGCCTATCCCAGCGGTCATAGGGCGAGAGGCGGGGTTCACCATGGACAGATCGCCAGTCTATCGCAGGGCTGACACAGAGACAGACAAACACATTCACGCTCTCATTCACACCTACAGACAATTCAGAGTTCCCAGTTCACCTGACCTGCATGTCTTTGGAGGTGAGAGGAAGCCGGAGTACATTTTGATATATTTGACCTTTGGTTTCCCTGCAGTGCATGCTGGGAAAGAAATAAAAAGGTATAAAGAATAGATGTATGGAAAGAAAAGAAAAGAATAATTTCTGTTTTCTTTTGTCCTTTTAAGTTTATTTGATGGTATTATGATGTCTCGCGTCTCTTTACTCAGAGGAATAAACGTGTTTTTGCTGTTTTCTTGTTGCATTTTAAACCTGATATCGACACATTCGAGCATCTTTCTCAGCTGATAAATATGAAAGAATAAATGCAGTGGATTCGTGTTATATTTAGCCTCCAAAGCTGCTTTAGTGGCTGTGAAACAGCAGAGACACTCAACTGAAAGAGGCTTATTCAAATGATGCAAAAGCGAAGTTGACAACATGGAGCAGGAATTCAGGAGCTCTGCAGTGCTGCATTCAATGACATAACATAAATATTGCACTGCAGAGCTCACACACGTCACAGCTCTGCCTCAACTTTTTTATCTGAATTACATTCGCATCAGGATCTGGATCTGCATCAAAATACACAAAGTTGAAATCAATCGTATTGACTGGTTTGTTTGTAGCCGTGATTTGTTTAAATATAAGAATGATGTGTGCTAAATCTGTGCTAAATTCTGCTTAAAAAGTCAAATTAATGTTACAGCCATGATGGCGGCAGTAAAAAGGTGAGCTGAGGTGATTTATTGGTGCGAAAATGTACAAACACCCCAAACGGTGCTCAAAAATATATTTACAGTGCGAGAACTAAATAAAATATCTATAAAACATAAATATATACAGCAGGCTATGCTATTTACTGGCTCCATGACATGGTCTGACTCGCCCCCTCAGATCATGCTACATACCTGTAGCTCTGCCCCGGACTGTACCATCAATAAACTAAATTAATTAACAAAAAATAAGTATGGTATAAACTATATATATGTGAGATTATTCTGTGTATAAATTCTGGTTATTTTCACATGGATGAATTTATAATTAAAAATTCTGAGAAATTATTATTTTGTTCTCTGTGATGGATTATTTATCTCAGCATGTTTCAAGTATCTACAAGTTGATTTGTTTTCTGGAATGAACTGAAACCAATGACAGTCTGGAAGGTAGGAAAAACAATATGTTTTGGAAAATGTTTCTCAGTAACGCAACATGTATGCTGGTTGTATATATTGAGCTCATACATTCAAAACCGCCATTATGGTCCTTTAAGTAATCATAATTGGTTTTCTCATTACCTTGATTTAGCCTAAAAGTCGAACATGCTGTGCTTGAGGAATGATTGTATTGATGGTTAAAGGACCATTCCATCCATTTCTCATGTTTGAGCCTAATATATTCAGTTTTCATACATGTAACGTTACTGACAATCATTTCCCAAAGCATACTACTGGAACGGTGAATTAAAAATGTTTTTCCTACCTTCCAGACCTCCATTGGTTTCAGTTCATTCTGCTATTAAAATCAACTTGTTGATACTGTAAACGTTCTTGGGATAGGTAATCCATCATCACCAACAAGACGTGTATTCAGGTTTTTTTAGAAGTTATGTAATTTTAGTGTTTAAGCTCAATAAAAAGCGTGGAGTGAATGTATGCCTCCACCGGGGAATATAGTCCCAAAAGAAGACCTGCGTTTATGGAAAAATTTAAAGGACCGTGACTTCATAAGGCTGTGTAACTATTAGCAGGAGAAACATGGATTTTTAAGGTGGGTGTATCACTTGAATATTTGATTTTGAAAGATTAAGAGATTTAGCAAAATATCAGGAAAGCTGAAATACAGTTTTATCCTTTGGGAAATGATTGTCAGTAACGTAACATGTATGAAAACTGAATATATTAGGCTCAAACATGAAAAATGGACGGTATGGTCCTTTAACAGACTGTGTGAAATGAATATCAGGGCGTGTTTTTTGCATGTTGCTGGACTGGTGTGGTTCTGCTGTGGATGGGTTTCCTGTCACACGGATGGATTTCTGCCATGGTTGGTGAAGTTCTCTGCTATCGTTAATCCACGTCTGTGAACAACTGTGACAATAAGCTCTCTGTCTGAGCAGCAATCCTCTTAGGCGAGGCTTTGTGGGTAAACTCGCCTCATGCAAATTCTAAACCCCATTAGCTTTGAGGGACTAGTCAGCGGCACTGAGATTAATGGCCAAGTGACTACTTGATTTAATAGGGTTATTTCTTGTCTTCCGGGAAAAATAAACAACAGAGTTAATGCAAGACATTTGTCACTGACGTCCTCAATCTCTCTTCTCTAAGTGGGAGAACTTTCTGGTGCAAACAGATGTGTTCGTCAGCGCGGTACTGGTGAACGAGCTGGTTCAAATGAAGGCTTAGGCCGCAAACTAAAATATGTATTTTCACCGTGTTTAGTTGTTCAGGCTTTGTTAAACAGACGAGCAGAAAGTTTTTGTGGTGGTGTTACACTGGAGCGCTGGGATATCTTAAAGCATCCAGAGAAATGCATTGAGCAGAGAAAGTGCTATGCAGTTTGTTTTTTTCATTCCAGGGTAAAAAGTGAAATCCTTATTTATCTTCCTCCTTGCCGTCAGCTTACGCCAAACTGCTGCGGAGGATTACGGCTGGTTGGGTGAAGCTCTGAGACGACATGGTGACGAAGGTGGTGACAGACGCTGCAGCTGTGGAGGAACGATTAGAGCGAGCTAACAGGAGCGTTTACGCTCTTCCTCATGACCTTTAATCCACAATCAAATCATATGTCATCTTTCCCTCCACGTGCAAAAGCAAAAACAGCATCCAGTTGCTACGACAGCTACGCTAACTCACCAGAATCAAAGAAATCACTGTTAATCCAGAAGGTTCTTCAGTTCTAACAGTAGTGGGATCAGTATTAGCTTAGCTGCTAACAGTGTTAGCTTAGCTGCTATGCTAACTTGTGGTGGATTTGGACTTCAGAGTGTTTTTAAGTTTAGCGTCATAGACCTAATTAACATCATAACCTGCCACAGATCAAATTAGCTTCCACCTGAAGCAGAAACACCTGGTGAAGACCAAGAAGGTCACGTGAGGAGGAGGAGGAGGAGAGCCAGTCAGATGATTTGAGACACAAAACAAACAGGAAGTGATGCTGACTCAGTCTAGCATAGCTGGAGCATTAGCTAGCTGTACTTCTTCCTGTAACAGAACAAGCTAACAGTGGAGTGAAATTAGCTTAGCGGTGACATTTTGTCAGCGTTGACTTGTTATTGTGATGTATTAACAGTGTTAGCTTAGCCGCTATGCTAACTTCAGCTGAGTTCAGGTGAGATTTGGACTTCAGAGCATATTTAAGTTTAGCATCATAGAGGCTAATTAGCTCTGGAGGGAAAATCAGTCATTTTATTTATGTTTTATACCGGACTGAAGACTAGCATGTCTGTTTTTGACAGTTTAAAGGTTTCATGGAGGGAAAACAGGAAGAATTACTGATAATCTGATCAGTAATTGATTTAGGTTGTTGTTTAAAATGTGAATAATCACAAGTGTGAAATCTATTGATGAGGGATTGAACTGTTGAGTAAAGTTGAGAACATTTCACCAACGAGAGATGTAGTGTGTGTGTGTGTGTGTGTGTGTGTTGTGGAAACAGACAGGGTGTGTGACCTTCATCATGAACCTGACTGGTAAAGCTCCCTCCCTGCGTGAGCCAAGCTGACCCCATGACCCCGATGGTCTCTGATCTCTACAAAACAAAACAAAAACAAAAAAAAAAAAAAAAAAAAATAANCCCACACACACACACACACACACACACCGTGACATAAAGCATTTCTGTCCACCTTGTCCCCTGCTGAACTCGTGTCCTTCCAGCTGGTCAGGACTGGAACGTTGTGCGTTTGGACAGGAAGTCTCCGGTCTGACAGCGGCCTCAGGTCTTTTGCTGGATGGGACTCAGCAGTGCGGTCGTGTTTGTTCTCCTGTCAAACTTCATCGTTGTCTCCTCTCTCTCTCTCTCTCTCTCTCTCTCTCTCACTTCCTGTCATTCATGCTGCCGTCGCTCCGTGATCCGTCTCACTTTGACTTGTTGTGTTTCAGGTTTCTAAGAATCCTTTGGAAAATAAATCCTGCCTGTCTGTGAAGTAAAGGCATATTTTAGACCTAACACGACAGTTTCCAAAACATAAAACCATATTTTAGTTTTCCTGTTATTTCTTCAAATCTCCTAATCTTTCTAAATCAAATGTTCAGATGATACAAGCATCTGAACTGCTAACACTTTTGCACGATTGTAGAAGGCACGGTCATTTTAATTCCTCAGTAAAAGCCGTCTTCTCCTGGGACTATATTTCCTGGCGGAGGCATACGTCGTCTTCTGTCCAGCTCCATCTCGTATCAGTTAAATAAAGTTATTTTTTTGATTTATTTTTTTTTAAACCGTTATTTATCCAGGGTTAATTCATGGAGCATCAAATGCTCTTTAGCAGGAACATCTTACTCACACACACACACACACACACACACACACACACCTGAAGCTGCACAGTACAACCACCGACTCTCTGCTGCCACTGAGTAGTTCTACATTTGGGTATTAGGTGCCTTGCTTAAGGGCACCTCAGTAATGAGGGAGGGTGATAATGAGGGAGGGGCAGGCGCTGCTCATTCCAACCCTGATTTCTCCTGCCAGTTCAGGGATCGAACCAGCAACCCTTCGGTTACAAGCAATAAAGTTACTTTGAGGAAAAACCCAAACATACGTGTTTTTCTCTGTGATGATTATTTATCTCACGTTTCACGTCTTTACACGTTGATTTTTACATCTTAAATGAACTGAAACTAATGACAGTCTGGAAAGTTGGAAAAACAATTCTAAAATTTACAGCTAAAGTCGTATATTTTGGGTTCTGGTTGTCAGTAATGTGTGTAAGGATTGTGTATGTTGGGTGTGAACATGCATGAACGGCGGTGTGATCCGGCTCTGAAAGCAGCCGTCTGCGTGTTCTTCATAATGATGACCCCGGATGATGCAGCGAGGACGGTACGAGGCTCTGCCGCTCCGCCGGGTTTGTTTTGTCTCCGTTCTCGCCTTCGCATATTGGAGATTTTTCAGCAACAGGAATTTTCTCAGATCGCAGCGTACGGTCTGTAGGAACTTCCAGCCATTCATCAGCCTTTAGGATCCATCATGAGGAATCGTATCGGTGCTTCCTCCTCCTCTGCCTCAAAGCTGTTCTTCAGTTTAAATAAAGAAGAGGTCCGGGTATTGACCCCTGGTGAACTCCTCGTCACGTTTGGTCGCTCAGATGTGTCCCAAAAACAAGACTATAACAACTTAAAACTGTATTCAACCCAGTTTCTTCCATTTTTTTTCTTAGGTAGTAAGGTTTTTTAAGAGAGTTTTTCCCTCGTCTTCGTAGAGTTTGGGCTGGTCAGCAGCCGTTAATGTGCCTGTAAAACCCTTCGAACCATTAATGTGATATTAGGCTACAAATAAACTTGACTTGAGGAAACAGACTTAAGTTGACTTTGTCAGGGTGTTTGTTCTGATCTAAACAGTTGTTAAAGGTCGAGAAAGTGCTGAGTCAGCAGTAAACAGCTTTTTCAACGACTTCTTTAGAATTGGATTAAAATCAGCCTATTTCAAACAAAAACTTTGAAATGAGCCTTTAATTGTTGATTACTGAGGAATACGTTGCTGTTTATTTTTTAGAGGCTTACTACCTGCAGTTTGAAGCCTGTGGGAAGTTTGATAGAGAAGTTGACTGTTTTTAGCTGGTATGTAATTAAAATCAGAGAGAAGCTGTAGCAGAGTGAAGGCAGAGCGTGCAGCGCCGCTTCCTGCAGGGTGTCATAGTTAATGGCATCATAAACTGCAGCCTGCATGCTCGCTGATGCAGGTTTGTGCTGATATGAAGCTCTGATCTCTTCTTTAAGCTCCTGAGTTTGTTCGTAAAGACGGAGGTAAAGTCGTTCCTTAGAGGAAGTTTGTCAGGATGATTCAGGCACTAAATGTCTGTTGCTGATGTCAGAGGAGAGAAATATGCGATGGAAACGCTGAAAAATGCGACGTTGGTTCTTTGTAAAACGTCTTGATGAACTTTTCTGAGACTTCAGGCTGATTTTTATTCCTCATCAGACGTGATGACTGAAGTTTAGACAGCGAACATGTGACGCGACGCTTCAATCCCTGCATGAGGATCTGCCCTCCTCACCACTGAGCTGCCCTTGAGCAAGGCACCTAAATAAGCGCTGCGATAACTGAAGCTCATTCTTTTTCTTCTTTTTTCCCTTTTTATTCATTTTTAATTCTGTATTCAACTATCACCTTTTTATTTAAACACAGTTTAATGTTGCAGCAGTTTGCAGGTTTCTGTTTTTTAAAAATAATGCTAATGTATGTGCGTGCACGCGTGTGTAGGTGTGTTTGCGTGTGTGCATGTGTATGTGTGTGTATGTGCGTGTGTACATGTGTGTATGCTCCGCTCCTTGGAGGACTTTATTAAAATGTTTGATTTGTGCCTAATAATCATTTCCTGTCAGATCAGTGAGCGAAACACGGAAACAAGCAAAGACAAAACTCCTTCATAACATTAATTAGCTCATGTTGCCATGCCAACACAACGTGATCAGACGACCTGCTGATTGATGTTCTGATCCTGATCATATTCTGGATGAATGTCCTGATTAAGGATCTACATTCTACAAATTTGCTGCCATGAAATGCAGAAACTTGATAAAATGTCTGACATAAATATGGATAATTTCCGGGTGATAAATGCCGAGGTGTTTTTTTTTTTGTTTTTTGTTTTTTTTTAATTGGAGGTTGGTTGGTGTTGGTGGAGGCACGGAGCGCCTCGGTGCTGACGAAGATATTCTCACTTCCTTACCCATCAGGAAGTGGGAATTCTGATGAGATTCATCTGCTCCTCAGAGGAGAACCTAATCTCATGTCTTTAAAGCTCTTAATTCATTTCCATGTTTCCTGCTGGACAACATTAACAGTAATTCAGATGAAAGTTGTGCGTTTTGGCCTTTCCTGAAGCCGCTCTGCTAGTTGGTGATTAATGAACCATTTCCATCTCTAGCGCTGTGAACTCTGGCCTGGACTTAATTAAAACTCAGCCGTTGACCACCAATCATAAATTACTTCCCAAAACCTGTGACACGTGGAATAAAATGAACAAGTTGGTTTCGTACCAATTAATAATTCACTAATGAAAGGAGGAAGGAAATGTGAGCCTGAGGTAGAGTTCTGCTTTTAAAACGCCCACGAGACGCCACTGGTGAGTGACGCCTGTCATCTGGTCTGCTTGTGTCTTACAGCTGCTGCCGTTTCGGCGTCACCACGCTGCATCTGACCCCTGACCCCTGACCTGAGCAGCTGGTTCCAGCAGGAGAGCGACGACATCTCCCCTCCATCATCTCTCCTGTGTTGCTGTTCATCAGTCTGAGGATGCAGAAGCTTTTACCAGCTGGTAGAAGTTAGACTCAGTTTTAGGCCTTCGTGTGTTCTTGATTTGCTTCCTGATTCAACCTTTGACTCACGTGGAGAGCACATCAAATATGATGAAGATGTAAATGTTAAAAACACTCGTGGAATCAGGTATTTCAGATGCCTTTTTGGCCTCATGCATATGTAGAAATAAATCAGAGTCGTAGCAGATATCTGCTGATGTAATTCTGATCTAAATACACAGATCATGATTTCCTTGTTAAGGCCGTTACACACTGAGAGCAATGCAAATAAACGACACGAAAGCGCAAATTTTTCGGATGCAAATTTATCGAGGTAAATATATTCACACCACCAAGTGCGATGCAATTTTTGTGAATATTTGTATGAGTTCATGGCAAAAAACGCACAATGAAAAAAACCGAGTCAGCAACAAGTGATATGAGGACCTGTTAACTTATAGAAGCCTGGGGGGGGGNGGGTTGTTATGGGAATTAAAGCTTTATCACGGCCACTTTTGCACATTCTTCGGGATGAGCATAGGTAAATATTCATAATGAAGCTACGTCGTATTTATACTCGTCTTTATAGTTTCTGTTTTATCACACAGTTCTGTGACACAAACAATCAGACGATCCGCCTGTTTAATGTTTTGAGTGTGATGTCACCAGCAAGCGACGCTTTGATTGGTCCGATGCGTTATATTCACATCAAAAAGTTGGAAAAAATCGAACTTGATCCAAAAAAATAAATACTACCATTTTGTCAAGAAAAACTCTGTCCCTGATGTGAAAGGCTCCATTAATGGGACATCAGTTCAAAAAATATTATTAACATGCAAAATATTCACACAAATTATTCGCATCTGGTGTGTAACGGCCTTTATTCTGACTGATACATAATGAAATGCGACACTCTTCGACTTTATATGAATGACGTAAATAATTAATACAAAGACAACATTCTGTACTTTATACCGTAAATGCTCAAATAGTGGCCTGTTTATTTGCCTAACCTGCAGAGAGAACCAGACTTTATTTCTAATTTTAAGCTAAATATTTAAAAATGTTTTAGTAGCAAACCTTCATTTTCTGATCCGTGCTAATGTGTTATTTTAAATTTGTCGTTTACCTGAGTTAGCCGTGTTCTCCTGTCAGCTAGTAAGAGCTTGTCCTGCTTTGACCCATATCTAATTCTTTTCAGATTAATATTAATATTAAAATGCCTCACGGCTTCCTCACCACAACTTTCCTCTAAATATTGCAATTTAAAATTCATATTAATTTCCACCTCGGGGCCGTGCTTCTCACCAAAGTTTCCCTCTGCCGGTGTCACAGTAAATTACTGTCTTTCAGGTTTCCTGTATAGCATTGTGGTACTTCAAATGCAGCTGCTGCCATCTGGTGGCACGTTTATGTTACTACAAAATACACTAATAATTACCTGGAAACAGACATTCATCCTCTGAGACACAAACCCGCCTTTATTTCTTTGTTCTGACTGTAATTAGATCTCGACCATAATTTGAAATTTTTTTATTCGAGCATTTATGGTATAATAAATAACCTGATGTGTGCTTATGACAAACAGATGTGTTAATGTGTGATAACAGGCTCCACCCACTTCTACACCCTGACCACATGACCAAACCATGGATCCTTATGGAGAGTCTTGGTGACAAATGCTAAAACAACTTATTGAATGTTTTATCTTCGTATGCAGAAGTTGGTAACACAATGATTATTGTCAGAGTTTTCAACACTTATGTTTCTGCATCCAGGTGTTTCAGGACGAAACCGTGTAAAAACGGATATCAGCCACTTAAAAAGACAATGTAAACACGCTATCCAAAAAATCGGATATAGGTAAAAATTTTGAATTTGGCATCAAGTCCTTAAGTGTAAATGGAGCTTAGAGATGTATGCTCTGATGATTAATATGTGCGGCAAAGTTTTCAGGGAGATTTTATTTGACTTCTTTAGTCGTTATGATACGTCACACAGCTGTTCTCTCATTGGTTGGTGTTGGAGGGTCAAAGTTGAACGTTGCGGCAGACGGGTGGATGTGAGCTCAAGGTTTCGCTGCTGTGAGATGGGGATTTGCCGCCAAGCTCCACGTGAAAACACCGTTAAATGTGATGCGAAAGTGTTTGGCATTGGCTGGAATTTGTCTGCTGGAATTTCAGACTTTGGATATGTTGAATCAAAGTACATTTTCTCCATGTAAAGCTGCAGGAAATCTATCTTACCATTTAAAAAACTGTAGAAAGTTATCAACATATGGTTACAAATCATGTAATTGCTGTTATAAATATTACAAAATTGGGTTTAAAATCTGATGACTTGTTTGTTAATTATTTTGAGCCAATTATGGGAAATGATACAGTAAATGAACATTTTTGAAGGCAGAGGATGTGGAAATGTTGACAGCACTCAGTTCTGGTTTGAGATGAGAAGATCGATTTCAATTTCATCCCCGTTCGTCTGGCACAGAGATGAAATTGGCTGATTCTCGGTGAAGCGACAATAAGCAATTTTCCAAAAATGTTGCAGTGTTCACTTTGTTTTTGTAGTTTATCGAGGAAACATCGTATCCCTGTGATTTGGGTTCATGTTAAAATGATGCATGCATACAGGAAGTGGGTTGATGTTTCTTCCTGTTTGTGACGGGACAGAAGCGTTCGTAGATCATAAAAAGTCAGAATATCATAAACCTTCAGCTCCAGACTGTGTTGATTATGATGTGGTGAGAAGAAGCTTTAATGTCTTTCTTGGTTTTTGTGTATTTATACCGACTTAAACTTGATATTTATCAGATGGTACTGAAATTTAATTTGCATCATATTGTAGCTTTTGTTGATATTGGTATGAATTGTTAAATAAAATATATCTTCTGAAATAAAAGTCTAAATTCAACAGTAACAGAATGCTGCAGTTGTGTTTTTATTGTATCAAAGTGGCGCAAAATGTGAGATCTGCTCCTTAATATTTAAAATTATAAGTCAAGAACAGATGGCAGAATCAACAGCAGGAGGTTTAGAAGAGGCACATCCCTGGCCACACATTCAGATGCTGTTTTCTGTTCAGCGCTGCGTCTTTGTCTCGCTAAAAATGTGACATTTCAGCTAATAAGCATCAACATGGAACTTAAGGAAACACGTAGCGGTAAGCTGCAACGTTAGCTACTTAGCTAGCTGCTGCTGCTAATGCTAACTCAAGTTTCCTGTTCTATTCTGAGTAAATTCAAGAAGCTAACCTAGCTAACTGTCTTAACTAACTGCTGCTGCTAATGCTAACTCAAGTTTTCCTGTTCTATTCTGAGTAAATTCATGAAGCTAACCTAGCTACTTAACTAGCTGCTGCTGCTAATGCTAACTCAGGTTTTCCTGTCCTATTCTGAGTAAATTCATGAAGCTAACCTAGCTAACTGTCTTGGGGCCAGGCCAGAATTGTCCTGATTTGTTATGTGGTAAATATCTGATTTATTACTGTCTACTGTTTCTTTATATGATATGATTTGGATTGTATTAGAAGCTACATGTGGCTACGTAGCATTTTTTTTCCTCAGACAAGCACTTTATAGCTTGTTAATTCTAAAGAATAAGCTTGATCAAAGTTACTCACTACTCAAGTAATCTTTTTAATAAATACTTTCTNAAAGAATAAGCTTGATCAAAGTTACTCACTACTCAAGTAATCTTTTTAATAAATACTTTCTTACTCAGGTCATTATTTTGGTGACTACTCTTACTTTTACTTGAGGCAGTATTATCATAAAGTAACAATACTTTTACTTGAGTACATTTCCTGGATATTCTACCATCTCTGATTACAGCTTCCCTAAAACAAACTGATAGTTTTTGGCTACTCTACCACCTCTGCTAACATGCTAATGTGTGCAGGGATGACGATCATGCCATGGAAACAACAATTAACCTTTAAACAGATGTAGCCCTCGGTGATAAATTATACATCCTGCCTGTTTTTCTCTGCGTATGTATTTATGAAAAGTCAACAGGCTAATGAATTCTGTTTGGATTTCCAGACTGATAATGATCCAGATGTAAATGGATGTAAATGCAGCATGAGAGTTTCTGATGCCTCAGACTAGGATCAGACTGATTCTCAACTCACAACACTCATGAATAGCATCAGGCATTAAAGGACCATTCTGGCAATTCTGCATGTTTGAGCCCAATATGTAGTTACTTATAAACCATTTCCCTGAATATACCATGATGATGATATACAGTTATGTTGGTGTAGATCTGTCCAATCAGAAACAGAATTCCCATGAAGGGGCGTGTCTGATATCAGACTTCCGTGTTGGATCGGCTCGTATTCCTGCAGGAAGTGGCTCAATCCTCAGAGCAGAAATAAAAGCTTTGGCTCTTTCCTTTAAAGATTACCAGCCAGATTTGTTTTTGGGCGTACGAGGATGGAGGAGTTAAGAG
Organism: Lucifuga dentata; assembly: GCA_014773175.1. Taxonomy (NCBI): domain Eukaryota; kingdom Metazoa; phylum Chordata; class Actinopteri; order Ophidiiformes; family Bythitidae; genus Lucifuga; species Lucifuga dentata. The sequence continues at coordinate 5,239 of VXCM01007407.1, read as the reverse complement.
CGATCAAATAAGGGCTTCAAAACCTACCCTCTCTCTCTCTCTCTCTCTCTCTCTCTCTCTCTCTCTCTCTCTNTCTCTCTCTCTCTTTCTCACTATCTCTCTCTCTCTTTCTCTCAAACACACCCTCTCTCTCTCTTTCCTTCTCACCCTCCCATACACATACTCTCTAATTCTTTCTCTCTCATACACAATCTCTCTCTCTCTCTCTCTCTCTCTCTCTCTCTCTCTCTCTCTCTCTGTGGAGCTGAGTGTTGATGGTATGATGAGTTGCAGGTGTGTTGCTGTGATTGGCTCGGTGGTTCCTGCCCTGTGATTGGCTGGCTCCTGCTGAGGTTGAGGATATAAAGTTGACTTCCTGTTGTTTCTCCTCTTTCCATTCCTCTGTCAGCCAGTTTGTTGATATTATCTGTGTAATTCTACACACGTATGTTGCAGCTCCACCAGTCTTTCTGTTTGTTCCGTTTCCTTGATAGAAGCTGTTTGTATTTTGTTAGGGAAGCACAGTTTTATTTAGTTTGTTATTTTAGTTCATTCCACCCTGAAGTCAAAAATTCCAGTTAACTGTAAAATAAACGTCTTTCAGGCTGAATCCTGTGATTTACACCGACTAAAACAACGTGGCGTAAACGCAGTGGACTCAGACGAGGCCTGCAGTTATTCCGGTGTCAAATATTTAATAGAATGTAGTTCTCTGGAAAACACACATAAAATCTTATTTGGGGGTGCAGCCGTGTTTTATTGGTTTTTACGGTGCATCACATTAAAATTCTGGAATAAAACATTTATCTGTAACTCCAGCAAAATCTTACAATCAAACATCATTAACTTCTGATAATTGATGACTAATATGCCAGAAATTAAATAAAAGTCTACATGAATGTCTTTATGATCTGAACTATGGTATCTATAAATATGAACACTTCCTCTCGATGTGTGATGCAGATGTGCTGAAGATCATCATGTGATCAGCTGTCGGTATCTGATTGGTTGGCAGAAACCTCCATATATCTGAGGGCCGTTTAACATGCTAAGCGTTAGCGTAGCGCTGACCTGGGTGTTCCATTATTGTGTATTGGGAGCTGAGCGTTGACTCCTAACATTGCGTCACGCCACCTTGGCGCCGCGTGGTGCTCAGATTCTCCGTTTTGACGCAGCGCTCAAAGTTCAACCAAATTCAACTTTGACCTTTATGACACTGACCTTTCCAACATGCAACCAACCAGACAGCAGCTGTACATCATGTAAGCAGAAGCACCACAGCAATGGAGGAGAAGCTCATAACCTGTAGAGTGTTTAGAACCATGACTCAACATTTGCCGTTTTTTCACTTTTCTTCTCCAAATGAAAAGAAGAGCCAGAACCTTCTTTGTTGCGATGTCCATGTCGTTACCCGATTTGACCCAGAAACCCGATTTGGACCATGAATGTGCAAAGATCGCCTGTGGTAACTATCAACATGTTATTTAGGAGCGCTTCCTGTCAGCGTTTGGTTGAGTGGTGCTGCTCAGACTCAGAGTGCTGGATGCTGAGCTCAGCAGCAATGCTAACACTTAGCGTGAGAAACCAGCCTAATGTTGTGAAACTTCTCCAACTTTGCGAAGAAAATTCCTGCTCTCTTTATATCTCTCCTTTCATTTTTTAAAAAAATAAAATGCAAAGGTTCTCCAGCTGCTGTGAATAAAACGTCTGTGCTCCCAAACTCTCACGCCTTTTTTATTTCATCAAAGTTATTTCATAACACCTAAAACATGCGCTGAGGATGGGCTGTTTCTGCTGCTGCAGGTAGAAACGGGATGTGGTTTGTACCTGCAGCAGCTATTTGTAAGCGCTCAGGTTAATCTGCTCAGGATGGGTGGACGTACTGATAACTGATAACCCATGAAATTTCATGGCAAATTCTATTAAATTCATTACAATTAAACCTAAGATGGGAGGAGAGAGAAAAAAGATGGAGAGGTAGAACACTGGAAATGTCTCTGTTGGTTCAGTGAGCATTCAGGAAACAGCAAAATGCACATTTTCTGTTTATGTGCAGCTCTGCTGATATTAGCTCATTGCTAATTATAACAAAGGAAATGGCTAGTTTAGTATTAGCATTTGCAAAACTGGCACCAAATAAGCTATAAATTCAAAATAAACAAAGAGTGAAACGATGATTGTTAACGTCATTCTTCACCTGAAATACACAAAATGTGGTGAACAGCAGAGTTTTATTACATTTCTCAACAGTTTTCAGTGAGAATCGCACTGATGACCGAATTCTGAAAAAGCCCCGCTGCCTCCTACTGGCCACGTTTGGTACTGATGAGAATAACAAAACACATTCTTTTATTTTCCACAGTTTGTTTCTAAAGTCAGTAACCACAGTTTTCCCAGCTTCTGAGTGTTTCTTACAGGACGGTTTGTGAAGGTTGTATGAGGTAAGCTGATCTGTGACAGGCGTGATTACGTCGTACGCCATTTGTCCAGGCCGTGTGTTGTTTTTGACACTTGTACAGAAGTTTGGCAACGAGTCCAACCAGCATCACTTTGCATCCTTTCTTTTGCTTTTCTTGCTGATTTATCCCACATGGCTGCTGTCTTCTTTGGCATTTCAGAATCTGTGAGCTCTGAAACTCACTTAAATACACTTTAATTACAGCACCATTATTTTTCTCAAGTCGCTGTGACTCACTGATACCACAGCTTTTCATTTTTAATTGAAAAGACAAGACAGAAAAACAGTTAGTACTTGTCCTTTCAGTTCCCTTTGTCCTAGTTGTAATACAACAAAAATGTCAAACTCTAATTTATTCTGTCTTGTTGCTTCTTTTTCATGATAAAGTTATACTCCCCTGTATTTGTCAATTTTGTGTTACAAACTGCAGTAAAACTATAAAGGAAAATAACGGTACAAAAGCCCTTTCAAACATCTGAAAAAGCAATCATTCCATTTTTCCTCTCGAGGCTCTGCATGGAGCTTTAATTCTGTCCAGATTGTCGGACAAACTAATCCGCGGTCTGGATCGCTGGCAGCAGTTTACTGTATGATAGCCTCCTGCCTCTGCAAATACAGCATGAAGACGGGATGAATCTCACAGGAAATGTGTGCTGAGGGGAAGGGAATGCCGTGCGGAGCAGTCATTGCCGTGGCGACTGTCCGGAATATTAACGAAGGTTTATTCCGGTAGAAAGCCAAGAGAAGAAAAGCTTCTCTCCATCATCATTACTGGACTGTTTGAATGTAAAAACAGATGTTTGACTAAATAAATCCAGATCTGTATTGCAGCAGTCACATAGTTATGAAGCTGTTTAGATGTCATACTCATTAATAACTCATTAATAATGTCTGCACGCCATCGCTTCTACGTTTCCTACAGCCTAAATGGCTGTTAGCTTGTTTGCTGATAGAGTATGAGGAGAATTCCTAAAAAAATCACGTTAAACATAGCATCACGTGATAAATGAAGCTCATTCATGTAGCTTCACTTATGTTAATTAGCATCGTTGTCCCATTATCAACATGTTGCTGTCAGGTGAGTTTCAGGTAAACATGCAGATCAGCGTGTTCATGATGCTTCATGTTTATCCTGATTCATCTGTTACAGAGAAACGACACATTAAACCAGCAGAGAAACAAAATCTGAATTACAGATCGACCTTTAAACAGAGATAAGAAATCCAGACACTACAGAGAGAGAGAGAGAGAGGAGACTTGATGAAGAGTCTCGGTGCCGCTAGAATGTGTGAGATCAGATCAAAACTCTCCATTTAAATAAACTGACTGATCAGTTATTGATCAGTAACACGTCAGACAAATACAGTTTAAACATCATCAGATGTGAAGAAGTGAAGAAGCCTTTTGGATGAGGCAAGATGCATTAAAGGACCATACCACCCATTTTGCATGTTTGAGCCTAATATATTCATATTAGGCTCAATATGAATATTATTCAATATATTTCATACATGTAATGTTACTGACAGTCATTTCCCAAAGCATACTACTGGAATGGTGAATAAAAAATGTTTTTCCTACCTTCCAGACCTCCATTGGTTTCAGTTCATTCTGCTATTAAAATCAACTTGTTGATACTGTAAACGTTCTTGGGATAGGTAATCCATCATCACCAACAAGACGTGTATTCAGGTTTTTTTAGAAGTTATGTAATTTTAGTGTTTAAGCTCAATAAAAAGCGTGGAGTGAATGTATGCCTCCACCGGGGAATATAGTCCCAAAAGAAGACCTGCGTTTATGGAAAAATTTAAAGGACCGTGACTTCATAAGGCTGTGTAACTATTAGCAGGAGAAACATGGATTTTTAAGGTGGGTGTATCACTTGAATATTTGATTTAGAAAGATTAAGAGATTTAGCAAAATATCAGGAAAGCTGAAATACGGTTTTATCCTTTGGGAAATGATTGTCAGAAACGTAACATGTATGAAAACTGAATATATTAGGCTCAAACATACAAAATGGATGGTATGGTCCTTTAAACCTAAAAAGTTAGCGCACGGAGATGACCTTTCGCCTGAGCACCATCAAATTTAAGCAAATCTAAATAATAAATATATAAGTGGTCTGACATTGTTTAATCAACCAAGACAATAACATCAATTCATGTTTCTACTGCAAATGTTTCTGCATGTGAGCTCCCGTGTGCATGAGTAAATGGCTGCGTGTGCACGTGTGTGGATGTGCTAATTGGGGGCCTGTAAAATAGTGTTTAACCCCAGTGACATTCAAATATATTCCATTTTAATTTTCTGAGCGTCCAGGACAAGTTCAGCCAATGAGAAAGCAGCTGGTCTCTGAGCAAACGATGGTTTTTGAGCGTTGGAAGAAAAGCTCAGCTAATTTACTCTCCCTCTTTCAAAGCTCATGAATCTTAATCATGCAGCGCGACGTGCAGCAAAAAGCAGGTCAGGCTGTTTCCTGACCAGCAGCAGCCTTTACAGGAAGGAAAGAACTTTACATTTGGGCTTTGTGGCTCTTCGTACAGCACCCAAAATATTTCTGTGATGCAGATATGGATTCTAGTACAGGAAGACATGTTAAACTCAGCTCATGACACGACTAAACACCATTATATGCTGTGAACCCTAACCCTCCAGTCACAGTTACCTTCTTTTGTTTTAGTTGGAGCACTTCCTTCTTATCAGTGTGTGTTTAGCCATTTTATCATAGAAAAACATAAATGCAGCCTCAAGGGGGCACAAGCCAGTGTCCACCTTGTGCCGGTCCCAAGCCCGAATAAA